>JBBPBX010006640.1:8856-45589 GCA_038048925.1 Garcialebias charrua
AACAAATAACATTCAGTTTAAAGTTAGTTTTGATCAAAGCTTGAAAGAGCCACTGTTGAGGGACCAAAGAGCCGCATGTGGCTCCAGAGCTGCAGGTTGCAGACCCCTGAACTAACCAAACGTTGTGCATGCATGTTCAGAACGCTTCTTTTGAATATTTATCAACTGTGTTTTTGTTCTTTGAAGATTTAGCATTAATATTTGTTTGTAACCCCGAGCTTTGCATGGCTGTGAGTCTGCCTTTGTGCTTCCATGGGTGTAGTGCTGACCTCAGAGTACGCAGTGGTGATGTGCTCATACAGGCCCTGGTGATGGTGGATGGTATCTTCTAGATCCTGGAGTTCAGAGGGCAGCTCTCCTTCACCACAGGCTTTACACCACGGCTCCACTTTGCTCATGTACTAAAACAACAACACAAACCATGAGCGACTCACAACAACAGATAACACACACCCTTCACATGATGTTAACACTAAAGAAAAATGACATAAGCTAGGTTTTCTGTGCGTCATTCACCACAGAAATCAAAATTCACATCTTAACTTGTGTTCCAGTTACAAGTTGATAATAAAGTTAGCAATTTGAGCCAGTAAGAATGAATTTCTCTGCACACAGGCTTTACAGGACTAGGTGTGCAACTGATTTAACCAGATATAAACTGAGACACGGGACAAACAAACTTTATTACTGCAGCTGGCACAACTTTTCATGCATGAGGTAGTCATGTTAGGGTTAGAGGTCATGAATCTCTAGCTTTCAGAGTTGGAATAAAACCTAGAAATCCTCACTTCTGAAAAAAAATAATAATAATTAAAGAAAATTCTTTACAAAATTGGCATGAAAAAAATGGGGGAAATGCGCACATCTCTGATGATTCACTCTAAAACATAAAAAAGCTTCACATTACTGAACTGAAGTAAGAATGAAATTATTTTAATCTAACCTACAACAATCGTCCTGTGTGGTTCCTTTGGTAACAACACACAACAGCAAGTTACAAGAAACTCTTGATCATCAAAAAGTCTCAAGAAAAGAAGCGACTCAGCGCCAACAACTATCTGCAGATGTAAGCAAAGCAACAGAAAAGCAGTATTGATTCTTCTAATGGTCTTTAGAATTCTTTGTAAACACCACTGCCGTTTTCTTCAATTAACAGGTTTTTACAACAACACAGCCCTGTGCTTTTATTATTGTCTTACATAAACTTAAAATGCTGCAGTTAACTTTTGTCTGCACATTAATTCAATAATACTGTACACACACAGAAATGTCTCAGATTGCTCAGAGTAAAATATTTTTCAAGTCCAACACCCACCATTACAGTGCTCTAAAGAGCTAATCACTGTCAAAATATGATGGTTATATGATTTTTCACATTCAAGTGACAAAATAAAACATAAAAACTGGGCACAGGCAGGAGAGCCTGTATTCACAGGCAGGAGTGTGTAGTCACAGGCAGGAGTGTGTATTCACAGGCAGGAGTGTGTAGTCACAGGCAGGAGTGTGTAGTCACAGGCAGGAGCCTGTAGTCACAGTGACAGCCATGAGTGCAGAGCCATATAAAGTGAGAGTTGCGACACTCCCATAGAGTTCCATTGTAAGAATGGAATGCGGAAGTCACGTGGGTCATGGAGGGGGCGATTTGTTCCATGGCTCTGGGTAACAGTCTGAAGCTGCCTGCAGTAGCGCTCCGTCGCCGCCAGAGGGCGCAGCTCCACAAGGTTTCCATAGCCGTTGTTTGGAACGATTGACCGCCTGTCGGCGACATCAAAGAATGTCGGAACTCTCTCTATATATGGCTCTGCATGAGTGTGTTGTCACAGGTAGGAGTGTGTATTCACAAACAGGAGTGTGTTCATAGAAAGGAGTGCGACCCTTGGTGCACTCTTTCTCTCTTTCCTCTTCTAAAACAAATACAGGTAGTCCCCGACTTACGAGTGAGTTCCGTTCCTACGACTGTCTCGTAACACGAAATCTCGTACGTCGGAACCCGAAACACGTGTTGCTCATAAGTCCGGATTTTCGGTCGTAAGTCGGAAAATTTAAGCTAGCGATACTACGAACACTCGTTTTTCATCACAAATGTTCATACTAGTTCATAAACATGCTCAGAAACTTGTTTCCAAACGGTTAGCTAACACACTTTCATCTAAAAACACATAAAAGTGCTGTATTTTTTGTATGTTCGTTACAAATTTACTGCTCGTTCGCCAGCTCGTAAGTCCGGAACCTCGTATGTAAGAGCGCTCGTAAGTCAGGGACCACCTGTAATGGATCTCCCACTTCCTCATCAAAGACCTCCCTCTGTCTCAGACTCTTGTTTTTCTTTTCAGCTCTGCCTCTTCTGTCTGAGAAGGTTCTGACTCTGCAGCTCCATCTTCCACCTCAAATACAAGCTGCAATGTCACATTCAAAAATCATCAAACTAAACACTAAACACACCACACTACACCCTAACTATAAAATGTAAACATGCTAGATCTTCCAAATCTCATCACTCACTCTCACTCTATCACCACCGAACTTCTTTCAACTTCCTCATCTTTTTCTTCTTCCTGTAATTTTTTTTGACGCTTGACAAATAACTTTCAGTCAGAAAGGAGGTGGGGGGTTGTTTCTTTGTTTGGTGGGAGTGGGGAATGTTTTCTCCATGAGACTGCTCTTCTTTGCAGCTGTCTCAGTGAAAATCTGGTGGTCTCCCATGATCGGGCCCCTGGCATGACATCACAGCCCATATATGGAAGTGAAGGGGCTGTTACTAAAGCCACAGTGGAAACAGCTTGAAATATCACAAAAACATCATATTTAAAACCAGTTTCTAGTACTAGTATTATAAATCTAGTACTTTTCAATGTTCGTCACAAAACAGAGGTATTTATCTGTTATGTCTCTGTCATATTTCAGTGGCTGTGTAAAAATAAAACATGGTGGGTGTTGGACTTTAACGTGTGGGCAGGCAGTATTTCTAGGAAGCAGACATGCTTTAACTTTGATTGATCTGCTGACTTCCTGTGCACCTGATCTGCCTTCTGATGGAAGCTGGCAGACATCTCCAGCAGAGTGCTGCGTTCGTCCAGCGCCGCAGCAAACGCCTTCCACTCCTGCTCCAGCTGACCCGAGATCTGCTGGATCTGCTGCGAGGCGTAGTGGCCCGACTCCAGGAGACGGTTCCCAACAGACATGATCCGATTGATGTTCACGTACACATTCTGGAGTTCCAAAGGACAAAGAAGAAGAAAAAAAAAACAATGTAAAAGTAAAGAAAACTTTTTAGTTTTTAGTACTTCCATTTCTCGCAGACAAGTAAACCTCTGCCCATGTCGACTTCTAAGAGATTCAGCCTCTCTCAAAGTCTCTTAAAAAACCCAGTCCACTCCCAGACCTGCTGCTAATCAACCTGTTGACTTTTGTTGCTGCCATAAACTTTAATATTACTTTACTTTTGCCTAAAATTAACACAGTTTCTTAATTTGAACATATGAGATTATTATGTTCTATTGGAGGCAATTCGATTTATAAGATTTAAAAACCTGTTTCATTTACAGCGTCCCAGCTTTTATGAACTGGATATGCTCTGGCTGTGCATGTGATGTTATTGATACAACAGCCTGTCCAGACAAATTAGCAGGAAAATGACCGATGTTACGTTTTGTGCACCCTGATGCATGAAGCCTCTGCAGTTTCCCAACAGCCAAGATGACTGTGGTTCCACAAAACAATTAAAGAGTGTGTGAAGTATGAAGGTCACAAGTGCAATCAAATAGACAAGTTAAAGAGAACAACACCCACATTTGGGGACACTAAAAAGGCATTCTCCTGATGAGTTGGAAAGCAAACCTCATGCGATTCATAAAAAAAAGGCCTTTTAACTTTTAATCTTTTGTTCTTTTTTAGTTAAACGTAGAAGCTTCAAGCTGTTTTGTGCAGATAGGCACAAATGAGCGAACGCTAATTATCAACTGTGTTAGCATTCTGTTATACTTATCTTTAATTATTGCTCCTTTGTGGCTCTTAGTTTGTTTTAATCACAACAGGAAGAGGATACGGGTTAAAACCCCAAAACAGAAAAAAAGAAAGAAAAAGACTGTAGTGACAGAAATGAGGAAATCCAATCAGAACTTCAGCTGCTGAGTTTTTTTTATTTTATTTTTTTTAATTAAAAGTCTATTAGATTTTTTGGTTTATTTATACATATATGTACTGTATATTTCAAGAGCTTTATTTGTATTTGTTTTGTAAAAGGATACGACAAAAAGGCAACTATGAAAAGCTCAAAATAATCAGATTTCAGTGACACTCGTGTGTTGAAGAATGAGCGTTAAAAGTACTTTTACGACAGACAGCTGTTAACAGTCCCATTAAAAACGTTTAACCAAAGTGTAAGGACACATGACAACTACAACAGCTGTGATGTGGTCATTTACCCCCAGAATATTATCTTTACTTTTGTAAAAATAAATAAAAAAATACAGCAAGAAAAAAAAGCTTCAAACTATGACGGAGCTTTAGGGTCATGCAAAGAAAAAAAAGCATTAAAGCCGTAAAATTAAAAGAATAAAGTCTAATAAAGTCTTAAGATTACAAGAATAAAGTTGTACAATACTTTTTTTTAGCAGCTCTCGCTTATTTATTAATTAATTTATTTCCACGAGTCGGATAGACGATGCAACTTGTCAGTTAATCCAGTAGGCGTGTCAGCAAATGACCACTCTGAAGCTAAACGAGTCGTAATATTATCAGAACTCGATAAAGCAGAGTTTACCACATTTTAACTGTGGTAAAATGAAGAATGTTGAGCATCTTGTTAAGTTATACTTTATTGGTTTTACAAACAAGGAGATAGTTAATCTGTTAGCACATCTGCATCAGATTATTATCAGTATCAGGACTTTGAACCTGCTTACAGTCAGGTGGTAGCTCTGATGGGCTGCAGCAGCTCTCTGCATGAAAGGAGCATTTAGCTTCAGATTGGTCATTTGCTGACACGCCTACTGGATTGATTGACAGGTCACGTTGTGGATCCGACTGGTGGAAATAAATAAATAAATGAGAGCTGCCAAAAAAAAAAAACAGTCTTGTTCGACTTTATTCTCATAATATTAAGACTTCATTTGACTTTATTCACGTAATTTTATGGCTTTTTTTTTTTTTTTTTTTTGCGTGGCCCTAAAGCTACATCGTATCCAACACGTGTGATCACATGCAAACATTTTTGGGGGGGATGGCTGGACAAGTTGAGCGAGGTGAGGCTTTTACTCAAAACTGATGCATGAAAAAGACACAGTTCAGCTGAGGAACAAAACAAAGTGATCCAAACCTGATGCTGACGAGAGAGGAGAGAATGTTCATGGTGGGGAACACAAAATGTGGTTGAGAGAAAACTGCTCCTTTTTTTTTTAACATGAAAACAGAATAAAACCCAGCAGCTTTGAGAGTCATTTAAAAGGTGAAGTGACTAAATTGAGTTTGGAGCGCTCATCACTGACAGAAAGGGCTGCTGCTGTTGGCTTTTCCCAAATGAACATGATAATTACTACGAGTGCAACCGCTTCAGCTCATTAAAAAAGCAAAGGCTGAATTAATACAAACTTTAAATACACCCACTTATGCTTTACCGTATTTTTAGGACTATAAGGTACACTTAAAATCATTTAATTGTCTCAAAAATAGACAGTGCGTCTTATATATTAATTCTGGCTGTGCTTACTGACCTCGAACCGATTTTATGAGAGTTATTGTGAATGAGTTGAACAAAGTTTGACTTATCTCACTGTTTTCTTTCACTTATCGCACCATACAGTACAAAAAATATGGTACCTCCATCTTCTACCTCTTATCTGTAGTCGGGTCAAAGAGCCAACAGGTCCAGGAGAGAAACCCAGACCTCCTTCTCCCCGGGGACACTCTCCAGCTCCTCTTGGGGCACCTCGAGGTGTTCCCAGACCAGAGAAGATAGACAACCCCCCCACAGAGATCTGGGCCTGCCCCGGGGCCTCCTATCAGTAGGACTCGCACGGAAAACCTCCAGAGGGAGGCGTCCAGGAGGCCTCCTGATCAGATGAACCTCCACAGCTGACTCCTTTCAGTGCAGAGGAGCAGCCGCTCTACTTCACGCTCCCCTCGCTGACAGAGCTCCTCAACTCATCTCTAAGCTGCCCCATCTAGCTCACTTGAATCCAGGATCTGGTTCTTTCAGTCGTGATCCAGACCTCATGACCACAGGTGAGGGTTGGAACAACTGAATCCATAGGTTTGTCTTCTAACTCAACTCTGTATTCACCACAACTGACCGAAGCAACACCCTCATTACTGCGGACGAGGCCCTGATCCGTGGATCTAGCTCCCGTTCCATCCATCATTCAGGAGCAAGATGTCCAGATATTTGAACTCCTCCCCATGAGGCGAAGACCCCACCTGACCCGTAGTAGGGTCACATTTTTACATGAGCTAAAAATATGTATCTGCTTACACAACAGCTGAACCTTTTCTTCAATAAAGCCATGACATTCAGCGTTTCAGCTTCGTAAAGATAAGTCACCAGAACAACATCGAGCTTTGAACAGACTTCTTTCACAGATCTGTTAGCTAGCAGCCAGTTTCCTGAGGTAACTGCAACATCCGCTAATCTCTGCAAATGATCTTCTTCTATTCAAACTACAGGCAAATCATCCCAACACTTTCAGGTGCGCTCTATTGTTTTTACTCCGGAGAACAAGGTGAGGATGGAAACGTGAAATCTGTTCATCGCTTCCTGTTTGGTACAAAATGATCCCTGCACCTCCCCGAGGCTGCAGAAAACGTTTTCGTTCGGGGGTTCAGTCCACGTTTGTCCGTTCTTCTAATGCAGGGGTTTCTGCAACGTTTACGATCAAAAGAGCCATTTCTGCCCCTTTGTTCACTAAATTAAACGTGTCCGGAGCCACAATACCTGCTACAACTGGGATTCTCTCAACCCCCATGGACCACTTTCAGTTTGTTGGAGGGCACTTCTCTGGGTGATTTTATAAAACTAAAAATATCTTACCGTAATGACTTTTAACATTTATTGATATTTTTACATTCTAAGACAAAATAAAAGTCGAAATTCATGTAAAGAAGGAAAAAATATATAGTTTTTGCCCAGTTTCTAAAAACTAAAACAATAAACTATGCATTCTTATGTGATTTTTTTTTTATTGTAGAAAAATTATGCAGCCTACTTTGAAGAAATGAAGCAAAAAGTGAAAGTGAGTGTGTTTTACCCCATGTAATGTTTCTAGTAATCATATATTAGCTAAATAAATTACAGGAAAACTGCTAAAATTAGCCCTTTTAGTTGTTATAACCACTAATAAAATTCACTTTTATGTCAGAGCTTGAAAGAGCCGCTGCAGAGGGACCAAAGAGCCGCATGTGGCTCCAGAGCCGCAGGTTGCAGACCCCTGTTCTAATGGAACTGATACACATCGTTCCCTCCCACCGTGTCATTTGCATCTCCAGCCCCCTCTGAGGTATTTGAGACACAACCAGCGTTCCAACGTGCAGACAGTGAAACAAGTCCAGAATGAAAGGCCAGCGAGCAGCTGACCGTCCTGATGATAATAACTACATGGAAATGGGCGCTGAGCGGTGGGAGGACAACGATGAGGGCACTTATGAAAACAGAGACGCGCTTGGCGTAGCTATAGGCAGGAGGGGAGACCCGGGGGTGCTGGTCCCGGCCGCAGGAGGACAGAACACAGACGTTAACAGGAGGGGCGCTCTGCCAACCAGAATGAACCCCAACGCTGCTCAGCCTCCGCCCAAACAGTACGTCTCCATCAGACGACCCGCACCCAGGAAAAACAAAGGAGCCGGGAAACAAAAACTCATAGGTAAGACGCGTGGAGTCCTCCTAATAAATGACATCAGTGGTGTTTGTCAATCTTCTGTTTTGTTAGAGCTCTTCAGGTTCACCACGGTGCTGCTGGTGGTTCTGTGCAGTGTGCTGATGGCGTCGCTCATCGCTCTCAGCTTTGCCTGTGAGTCTCAACTTAATATCTGCAGGTTTTCTTCGAGCTTCCAAACCCAGCAGACATTTATTTTATCTATTTAAAGACACGCGGTACATTTCTGTGCTGAACACAGTCGACCCAAGTTTTGCACACGTTTTTATGACACCCTCAGACCAACGCTTTTTCATTTGAGTACATTTTTTAAATATTAGAAGTCAGAGGTTGATGTTTTGTGGTTGTTCGAAATGAAAACTGCTTCCTTTATGTCCTTTCCAAACAGACGACAGACTGGCTGACAAAATAAATATACTCACTCAGGAAAACATTAAATTAACTGATGAAATTGGTAAGTAGTAAAAGCCTGAGCTATTGTTTCTAATGTTAGAAGCAGAGTAAACAATAATAAAACGATTTTAAAAAGTACAAACCCCAGCGTTAATGAGTCTCAGAGTAGATTTATGATCATGTTTTCTCTTTGAAGGGATGCTGCAGAACCTGTCCGAGTCAGTTTATCATGTTTCCAGCACCGACTACCCCGACTGTCTCTCCAGGAAGGACCTGTTCATCATAAATCATCACGTTCTTCAGGTGAAAAAGAAACGTGCAGCTTTCATCATCTGCATGCACCGTGTGAGGTTTGAAACAACTAACTTCTGATTGTGTTTGCCCCGACAGGAACACATGAACATGAACTCGTTCTTTCTGTATCACGGCAGCATTTCTGACCAGTCCTGCTCCAACCAGTTCTCCTCGATCTGTTCGTGTTAGTCCACCTGAGCCCAGACATGAAGCCAAACTAATCTACTGTAAACATACAAACAGCCTCTGGGTCTCACATTAGAGCTTCAATATTCTTTATTTTGAACATGTTACCACACAGGTGCATTAAATTATTCCAAACGTGCCACATTTATCTTTGCTTTGAAACAATGTTTGTAATAAATGTGCAAACCAATGAGGAGCAACTTAAAAGTTCATAAATATTAACTAGAGAAATTGCATTTCCTGTGAAAATGCAGTATGAATGATTATTGCTGAAGGACTTGGCTGAAAAACAACTGAAATTAGATGAAAAAAAACATGCTGAAATGTAGCTGAAATTGAAGAATAAGCTTAAGTTAGCAGAAGAAAGCCGAAATAACACATTTTTGCTAAATTTGAGTTGAATAAGCAGAATTGAGCACAACAATTAGGAAGTTGGCTAAAAATATTGAAATTAGCAACAACAACAAAAAAAACAAACAAAAAAAAGAAGATGAAAAGTAGCTGCAAAGGCAGAAATAACCTTAGGAGGAAGTGGAAGGAGCTGAAATGAGCAAAAAAGGTGGAATTAGATGAAAAAGCAAAATTTAGCACAAAACAGCTAAAATGTAGCTGAAATAGCAGATAAAGCTGAAACTAGCAGAAAAAAGCTGAACGTAACAGAAATGACCTAAAATAACTTGAATCTATCTGAAAACAGCTGAAATTAGCTGAAAAATGCTAAAATGCTAAAAAAAGTAACTTTAAAGATAGAACAAGCAGAAGAAAGCAGAAAGAACATGTTTACCCTGTTAGACTAAAAGAAGCAGAAATTAGCACTAAAAAAGAGGATATTATCTGAAAAAGGCTGAAATCAGCACACACAAAAACTACTGAAAAGTAGCCAAAACTTTCTAAAAGAAGCTTAAATTACCAGAAAGAAGTGGAGAGCATTTTTTGTTGTTGCTGAATTAAGCAAAAAAAAAAAAAGTTGAAATGGGTGCAAAAAATGTGGAATTAGCCGAAAAAGCTAAAATTAGCATAAAAACAGTTTAATAGCCGAAATAGCAGAAAAAGCTGAAATGTGCAGAAATAAACTGAAAGGAGCATAACAAGCTGAAATTAGCAGAAAGAAGTTAGAAGAAGCTCGGAAATGTTGTAGTTAGCAGAAAGAATCTAACAGGAGCACAAAAGAGTTAAAAAACAGCTAAAATTAGCTGAAAGTAGCTGAAAAAGTTTAAATTTGTGCAAGGAAGCTTAAAGAAGCTGAACCAGAACAAATGTGAAAGGAGCAGTAAAAAGATGTAAATAGATGTAAAGATCTGAAGGATGTAAAATGAGCTCAATTTATTTTCTATGAGAAAAAAATGGAGGGAAGGCTAAACATTTCAAAAAGCTAAAGTTGCACCAATACAAAAAGTCAAAGCAGGGTAGCCCTGAAGGAGCTGAACCTTTTGATATTTGATTTGTTGAAATAGCACAAAAATTGTGGAATGAGACAGATCCCGAAAAACGTACGGAAGAAAAATGGATCACAACAGTATAAATGCTTCATAAACATTCACACAATAATGATGCTGACTTAAGAATGTTGTAAAATTAAATTACTATTTTTCCTGATTTCTTTGCTCATTCTGCACATCAGACGTAGGTTAAGCTCAACAAACCAAATCAATACCATCTTAAAACAAAGTTTATATTCAAAGTTACGCCTAGGCTCACCCGTTCCAATGTGAAATAATTCATGTACATGTAAAAGTTTGGAGTAAAGCAATGCTCCTGTATCTTTAAATAAAAATAGTCAGCTTATTTAATGAGCAAAAGAAGAAAGCTGCAGTTCTTTGTTAAAATGTCTGTTTTTACAATTAAAATGAGTAAATAATTCATCCTAATGCATCTCCTGGTACTAATGTAATGCACCAAAGGTTGATCCATCAGCTTCATTCCAGCACCAGACGCCTTGAATCGTAGAGCAACTCAGACATTTACCAGGTGCACATATGGAGCGGGTCCCGTAGGGGGCAGAGCAGTAACACAACTCCATGCAACGGTTCCTGCAGGAAGCTTTAATGACAACCAGGCCATCAGCAGCTGCTCTGCCACAGACCATGAGGAGGAGGGACGGTTACCCCGCGTTGTCCATAAAACACGGAGACATTAACCATCGCACTCAGATCATTTTGCAAGCTAATAATAATACACACCGGCTGACACACACACACTTAAAAAGGAGGACTTCTCTTGTGTTTCTGCACAAACACACACGGTGTATTTCCACTCTGCGGTGCAAGAAACAGGAAGAGGAAACGCAGCTTCCTGTGGAAGAATGGGTGGAGGTGTGGCGATCAGAGGAAACTTGCCTGCGTGCGTGTGTGTGTGCACGTGTGCAGCCTTTGAGAATACGTGCAACAACACCACATTAATGATCAGCCCTTTGTCATAAGTCTGCTTTTGACGTTAGCCTGGCGTTAGCTCCTGCTGGTTTCTGATGAGGCACGGATCAGACTTACCGTATTTTCCGGTGTACAGGTCGCACCTTTTTATCATTTTTTCATGGCCTGCGACCTATATATGGCTTTTTATTACTTTCGGCGAAACAAATTTTTAAATCCAGCTCATTTCACAATTACGTTCATTTATTAAGGAAAAGTTCAGCTCAGACATATATTTGCTATAATTTTTATCAAACAAATAATTGTTTTTAAGTGTTAATCTTCTTAAAAGCCTTGCTGTGCGCTCCTGTGGCAGACATTTGCAGCAGAGCTAAACGTAGGTGCGACCTATCTAGGGATTTTTCCAATCTATTGGTAATAATTGGACAACGCGACCTATACTCCGGTGCGACCTATACTCCGAAAAATACGGTACAGTTCTGACACCAGTGAAGCCAGGAGAGGCTTCAGAGGGTCTGGTCATGGTGGGTCGGGTCAGTTCTGACAAAAACACACGTCATACCCTGGTTTACTGACCTACAGTAGTTCGGCATGACGGGTTGTTAAAGGAAAAAATAGACAAAGGTCTGTCTTCAGCTGATTTAATTTCATTTTAATATTAGTACACTACTGTATTACGTTGAGTGCAGCATCACGTTTGGTTTAAATGTGCTTTATAAATGAGTTTGATCTGATTTTTGTTTTCATTTGATGATAAAAGAGGCAATAAAACCGCTGACTAAAACTGACAAAATAAACAGGTACTGGGATGACAAACAGGGAGAACTGGGTCTTTGTAGCAACACTGTACAAGATTGAAGACTTTTGGTAAGAAATGTGAGAGTGCAACAATTTAAGATGCAAAAGACACAACATGAAATCCTCAGCTGCATCATTAGTCACCAACAAAACACTCAAAATATTTGAAAAACAAAGATGGAACATGAAGGTGAGTTCTGATCCAGGACAAACGACGAGAAAACTGACCAGTGCTTAAACACTTTATGAACAACTAACATGTTACCTGCTGTAGATAGCTCTTTGAACAATCTGAAGAAACAGAGTTCATTTCTGACCAACGTGGAGAGCTAACGGCTAACAGGAGCCAGGCTAAATACAAAGTGGGCTCACGACGAATTACAACGACTTGAATATGCAAACTGTTATAGCAGTTAAAGGTTTGTAAGCTCAATCATCCAGGTAAACAACAACAAAAAAGGTTACATCATGTCATCTGGACCAGTTTGTTTAAAGCTGATATATGTAACTTTTCTAACAATACAGTATATTGTATTTTTAACATATTTCTTGACTCTGTCACTATCTCCTGACAGACTGATGTTAGACAAGTAATCTCTGAAAAAAACTATAGTCCCCTTGCTTCTCTAAAAGCATTTCTAAAAAACCACAGTGACCCGCCGTTAACCAGCCAATAAAAACAGAGCTTCTCACTTCTCACGCTCCTAACCCACGCCCCCGCCTGTCCCAGCCCGCAGCGGCCGCGCACGTTCTCGTTCAAAGGATTGCAAAGCGATGCAAAACTGTTTTGTATGTGACACAAATGTATTAAATTCCCCTTCTTCATCCCTGATCTGGACTTTTCTTTTGTTTTTTTGCCAAAAGTCAAGTGATCGCTTCCTCCTCCGCTGAGTCCATGAATGAATTGAGGAAATGAATGAATTTGTCACGAGCGAATTAAACTCGGGTTCAACGTGGCTGCACGAGGCTCTGCAGATTTCATGGTGTTCTGGTGTGCTGGACCAGCGCTCCATGTTTTTATTTTATTTTTTAGAACGTTTTATTAACATATAAACACAGAAATTCGGAGCGGCTGCGACAGGACATGAAGTGGAGGCGGAGTTAAGGAAGCTGAGCTGAATTACAGCGAGAGCGAGGGGGAGCAGAGCCATATATGGCTCTGAGGGGGAGGGACCAGAAACGTGTCTCTGTTCAAAATTTTTCTAAGTTCCAGCATGTTCCAGAAATTACATATAGCAGCTTTAAGTGAGACACGTTTCATCTTCCATCCAGAGGACTTCGTCAGTCTACGGCCTGCCAAACATCGATTGTTGTACAATATGATTGATTGTTTTGGATGGGTGTGTTTGCATGTGTTAAAAGTCTACTTTTGAGATTCCAACAGGAGGTTGTCTTGAAACACAACTGTGGAGGCTACCTGTGGGACAGATCTGGTTGGCAAGCCACAGACTGACCAAGTCCTCTGGATCGGGGACGAAACGTTTCTCACTTAGACAAAGATGAGATCCAGATGACACGATTGAACCTTTTTTGTTGTTATAGCAGTTCTTGTAAAGGTCCGGACCAAGTCAAAGACTGAACCTCACCATGCAGTTCATAGCGAAGTGGTTGTGCTGCGTCTGCAACTCGACGGCGTGCTGGTGGTTCCCCCCGATCTCTGTGTAGCTGGTGAGGAAAAGCCCCTTGTTGTGCATGATCCAGTCGAACATCTGCACACACAAGAGGTTTTCTAGGTGTTTCAAAATAAAGGCATTTCTTTACAGTTCGTTTAAGTGAGCATGTGTCAGTCAGAGTGTTAGAACACCATCTGCTCCTAAAGGTTGAACCTATCTCAAAGTCTGTGAGTTGTGGTGAGCACTCTGACCTTCTCAGCATCCTGCTCAAAGAGCCGCAGCTGGAAACACTGGTCCAGCTTCAGCTTCCTCATGTGCCACAGCTGCTGCAGGTTCTGCCTCGTCCCGTGGAGCTTATCCAGCAAAGCCGTCACCTTCGCCACCAGGTTGTGCACGTCAGCGTGTTGCGCGTGGATCCCGTGGTGGTGGTCGTTGGAATCTCCGCTGGCTCCGACACCTCGGTTACCGTAGCCGCCGTCCCCACCCCCGGAGGTTTGCGACTGCAGCCTCTGGAGGAGCCGCCGCCCCTGCGTGTCCAGCTCCTCAATGGAGGCCTTGGTGGCTCGTTTCTTCAGCCCGGCGTGCTCTTCCATGAGCCGCCGAGCGCCCTCCAGGTCCCGCGGGAGGTCCCGCTGGGACAAGATCTCCTGGAGCTCCTCGAGGCGGGCCAGAGCCCGAGCCGCGTCGCTGGCAAACGTCTCAAATGAGAGCCGCACCTGGAATGAAACGTGAAACGATTATGAAAATGTCACTGAATATAATTTTACCAGAATAAATAATTTAGGTCTAGAGCAGGTGTTCAAAATGCGGCTCGAGGGCCATTTGTGGCCCCTCAAGTGATTTTGTGGGGGCCACAAATTCACTATGAGAATTATATTATTTTGGCCTGCAGGTTTAAGACGTTGATGCCGATGTGGACCATCAGCAAAATTTAATGGTGATACTCAAAAAAGAAAAAAGAAAAAAAAAAAGAGTTCACAGCAAAACAGGAAAAAAATATCTAAAAATGAGTACCGGTAATATTAAAGCTGCTATATGTAATTTCTGGAACATGCTGGAACTTAGAAAAATTTTGAACAGAGACACGTTTCTGGTCCCTCCCCCTCAGAGCCATATATGGCTCTGCTCCCCCTCACTCTCGCTGTAATTCAGCTCAGCTTCCTTAACTCCGCCTCCACTTCATGTCCTGTCGCAGCCGCTGCAAATTTCTGTGTTTATATGTTAATAAAACGTTCTAAAAAATAAAATAAAAACATGGAGCGCTGGTCCAGCACACCAGAACACCATGAAATCTGCAGAGCCTCGTGCAGCCACGTTGAACCCGAGTTTAATTTGCTCGTGACAAATTCATTCATTTCCTCAATTCATTCATGGACTCAGCGGAGGAGGAAGCGATCACTTGACTTTTGGCAAAAAAAACAAAAGAAAAGTCCAGATCAGGGATGAAGAAGGGGAATTTAATACATTTGTGTCACATACAAAACAGTTTTGCATCGCTTTGCAATCCTTTGAACGAGAACGTGCGCGGCCGCTGGGGCTGGGACAGGCGGGGGCGTGGGTTAGGAGCGTGAGAAGTGAGAAGCTCTGTTTTTATTGGCTGGTTAAAAACTCTGTTTTTATTGGCTGGTTAAAAACTCTGTTTTTATTGGCTGGTTAAAAACTCTGTTTTTATTGGCTGGTTAAAAACTCTGTTTTTATTGGCTGGTTAACGGCGGGTCACTGTGTTTTTTAGAAATGCTTTTAGAGAAGCAAGGGGACTATAGTTTTTTTCAGAGATTACTTGTCTAACATCAGTCTGTCAGGAGATAGTGACAGAGTGAAGAAATATGTTAAAAAATATTGTTAGAAAAGTTGCATATAGCAGCTTTAAACACATCACAAATACAAATAATTGGACATAATTGATGCTATCCTTTACTCTATTTCATGGCACAAAGCATCACAAACCTTTACTGACTGCTGCCAAAATGTAGACTTTTAGATAATCATTCATGAAACTTGGCTGAATATAAAAGTGCTTTCAGAGAAAATAAATTGTTGATGATTTAATAATCAACAGAGGGAAATTGGACACGCCTAAAAGAATACAAAGTAGTATCATCTACATACAAACCGGATTCCCAAAAAGTTGGGGCACTAAACAAATTGTGAATAAAAACTAAATGTAATGATGTGGAGGTGCCAACATCTAATATTTTATTCAGAATAGAACACAAATCACAGATCAAAAGTTTAAACTGAGAGAATGTATCATTTTAAGGGAAAAATATGTTGTTTCAAAATTTCATGGCGTCAACAAATCCCAAAAAGTTGGGACAAGTCCATTTTTACCACTGTGTGGCATCCCCCCTTCTTCTTACAACACTCAACAGACGTCTGGGGACAGAGGAGACCAGTTTCTCAAGTTTAGAAATAGGAATGCTCTCCCATTCATGTCTAATACAGGCCTCTAACTGTTCAATCGTCTTGGGCCTTCTTTGTCGCACCTTCCTCTTTATGATGCGCCAAATGTTCTCTATAGGTGAAAGATCTGGACTGCAGGCTGGACATTTCAGTACCGGATCCTTCTCCTACGTAGCCATGATGTTGTGATTGCTGCAGAATGTGGTCTGGCATTATCTTGTTGAAAAATGCAGGGTCTTCCCTGAAAGAGATGACGTCTAGATGGGAGCATATGTTGTTCTAGAACCTGAACATAGTTCTCTGCATTAATGGTGCCTTTCCAGACATGCAAGCTGCCCATGCCACAAGCGCTCATGCAACCCCATACCATCAGTGATGCAGGCTTCTGAACGGAGCGTTGATAACAACTTGGGCTATCCTTGTCCTCTCTGGTCCGGATGACATGGCGTCCCAGTGTTCCATAAAGAACTTCAAATCGTGACTCATCTGACCACAGAACAGTCTTCCATTTTGCCACACTCCATTTTAAATGACCCCTGGCCCAGTGCAAACGTCTGAGCTTGTGGAGCTTGCTTAGAAATGGCTTCCTCTTTGCACTGTAGAGTTTCAGCTGGCAACGGCGGATGGCACGGTGGATTGTGTTCACTGACAATGCTTTCTGGAAGTATTCCTGAGCCCATTCTGTTATTTCCTTGACAGTGGCATTCCTGTTTGAGGTGCAGTGACGTTTAAGGGCCCGGAGATCACGAGCATCCAGTAGAGTTTTACGGCCTTGACCCTTACGCACAGCGATTGTTCCAGATTCTCTGAATCTTTTGATGATGTTATGCACGGTTGATGATGATAACTTAAAAGTCTTTGCTATTTTACGCTGGGTAACACCATTCTGGTATTGCTGCACTATCTTTCTGTGCAACAATGGTGGAATTGGTGATCCTCTTACCATCTTGGCTTCTGAGAGACACTGACACTCTGAGAAGCTCTTTTTATACCCAATCATGTTGTCAATTGACCTAATTAGTGTTAATTGGTCTTCCAGCTGTTCGTTATATGCTCAATTTCCTTTTTCCAGCCACTTATTGCTACTTGTCCCAACTTTTTTGGGATTTGTTGACACTGTGAAATTTTGAATCAACATATTTTTCCTTTAAAATGTTACATTTACTCAGATTAAACTTTTGATCTGTCATCTATGTTCTATTACGAATAAAATATTGACATTTGCCATCTCCACATCATTGCATTCAGTTTTTATTCACAATTTGTTTAGTGTCCCAACTTTTTTGGAATCCGGTTGTACAATTGATCAATTTTATTAGTTTTCCTTCAAACCTTCTATGAGTCTGTTTTAGCCACGGCCAGCTGTATGAGATTTCAGAACTTCCACCAGCCTTTTGGGCCGTCCATGGTCCAAATGGCTGATCAACCCCCTTTTAGCGATGGTTTTTAAAGGTGACCACATATTCAAAATTCACTTTTTAATGGTTTTTTTACTCAACTTTGGGTAGTTACTTCATAAAAAAACAGTCCTAAGGCCAAAAAAATGCCCCCAGTGGTTTATTTACTCTAAGTAGATTTATTTATCTTTGATAGAAACACTTCGTTTTGCACTTCCTGCGGTTTGTGACGTCACAAACCGCAGCCACAACCCACCTCAACCCTGAGTCCAGCCCTCAACTAGCAACCCCTGGTGCGGCTCCACCCACTTCAGTATAAAAGAGTTGACAGTGTTTTTTCCTGATTTCATGTCAGCACAATGGCTAAAAATGTCACAGAGTAGCCAGCTAACTCTCTGACCCTCCTGGCCCAGATAATGGAGCGCGCACTAAGCAGATTTAAAATTGATAGTTTTCAGATGGGAGGCTTTTTCTTAGTTAATCCTAGATGTTATTACTGTTTTTCTCTTACATTTTGTTGTTGAATGTAACTGGGACCCTGTGTACATAATCTCATTTCATCACATGTACCACATGCGGTGCAAATGACAATAAAGATTCTCTGACTCTGACTCTCTGACTCTGACTCTGAATGAACAGCGATGCAGCATGTTGCTGTGTGTGTGTGTGTTGGTTTATGTGTCATTAGCAGGACAGACTACGTACCGCTAAACCTCATTGACAAACCTGTGTGTGTGTATGTGTGTGTGTGTGTGTGTGTGTGCCGGGCCCGGCGCGCGGCTGAGCGAGGGACACAGATAACAAGACAGCGCCGCTGTGAGTGTGTGTGTGTATGTGTGTGTGTGTGTGTGTGTGCTCCGCTACCTCCAGCTCGCGCGCACAGGGAGAGGGAGGGAGACGTCAGGGAGGGAGTTGGACATTTATTACAGAGGAAAAATTAAAAATGACACGACAACTTGTACACGTCTGATCTGTCCCAATACGTCGCGGTCCAGTTACAGCTCAGCTCGGCTCTGGGTGGCAGTAACGTGAGTTCAGACATCCTCGTCTGCCTTTGGAGGGCGGAGTTAATGTAAGCAGATCTTTGAAGGGCGTGCCACGAGATCTCATTATCATAAACCGGTCGTTCAAAACGAAAGTTAAAAATGGCAGAATTAAAAAGGGTATAATTGATTATCTAAGAATTATTTTGTGTATTAAATTGAATGAACACTGTCTGGATACCCCAAAGACATACCATAAAAATTTTAAAAACCTATCTGTGGTCTCCTTTAAAAACAGTTTTTACGCTTCTGTTTCTGAGAGTAGTCTAAAACAAAATTTATCAGCACAAGAAAACAAAATATAGCAGACCCAACAAATCAAATAAATTAAATTATTTTGTTTAAAATAATAAAAGTTAATGTTTATGAGGCTTTTAATGTCAATTCAGAATTCCTTCTCCACCAAAATTAGTAAATGTTTTGCCCTTTAACCAATATATTGTTCAGGTTGTTGTTGAGAGTTAAAAAAAAAAAAAAAAAATGAAATAGCCAAAAAAAATGTGTAGTTTAAAAAAATACACATTATAAATTCACATTTTTGTGGCCGGTGAGTTCTTTCATCTGGACAGTTTTGTCCCCACTATGAAAAAGTTCGGACAGCCCTGATCTAGCTCAACATAAAACGGGGCAGAACGAAGAGAAAGTTGTCAAACCTCGATCCAGTCATCGTGGTTGTACTCTAAGCTGCCCTCGAAGTCGGCTGTCAGCTGGGAAGGATCCACAATCTTGGTCAAGCCCTCTAAGGACACCATCACCGTCTGGGGCCGGCAGACAAGCGTAGGACAGGTAGAATAAAATAATGAAAAATAAAACAACAGTTAGGTTGTAGCAAATGAGAGAAAAAACAACAACAGAGTGAATGAAGGGAGGCAAAAAGGAAAAAAAAATCACAGAATTATCTTTTTTTTCTTTCTTTTTTTTAAAAACATTTCCATCAAATAAACCAAGGATCTGTGAAGAATGTGAAGAATCTGTAAGACTTCAAGTCAGCTGTTTAGACTAGGGGTGTGGTGGAAAAACCCACAACATTTGTGTTATTATTAATAAGGTTAAAATACAAGAAAATAAACTTCCAGAAAATAAAAACAAAACGTGCTGCGATTCAGGGAGGGTCGGCAGACGCAACAAAGCCCCAAACAAACGAGAGGATTAAGAGCCGGCGCTGCCATCGGATCGTGTTTTTAACGTAAATAAAGAAAGAAATCTACAGAAAAAAAGGCCAAACTTTTAATGTTTGCATAGCCCTGAGTTAATTCATCGTGGCAAACAGAAAGAAGTTTGGTTAGGTGCCTCAACAATGTAGTTTGTTTGTGGTTCCTGTAATTTAATAAAGTCATGAACAGTTACTGTATATTATTAATAAAAAAATGCTAAAACAATAATTTACAGCTGTGAAGGAAGTCGACAAACAACAAGTTTATTCTCCAAAGGAACAAGACTAAATTTGGGATGCCCTACAAATCCTGTTTCCATGGTAACCGGGTCAGAACTAAATATACCGGCTCCGCTCAGGACAGAACAGAACCTCTGTCACCGTACGGCGGTCCAGTTAGAGCTGACTGCTGTTCTGAACAAGAAAGACGTCTAAAGTGTTTATCTGGAAAACAGAACGCTAAAACAGCTGCCGGAGAAAGAAACAAACGAGAGAAATAATTCAAGTTCAGCTTTACTGTCAAACAACGACTACAAAACTATAAATGTTCACTTATTTACGGTAGAAATAGAGCGTCGCCCACCTCGAATTCAAACTTGGAGCTGCCAAAGTTGGTCCTCTGCTTCTGCCAGAAGTTGTCTGGTTTGATGATGAGAGCGACGTGGATGCAGGACGGGAACGACTCCTGCAGGATCTTCAGCAACGGTTTGATGCCGTCCCACTTCGAACCGCGCATGTCCACGATGACCGTGAAGCCGTGCCGGGCCACCTCCTCGCTGCGGAGCACAGAGACAAGGAGCGAGATGCCAGGTTAGGGAGGACAATGGACGAGAGGAAGAGATGCGTCAAATAAGTGTTTGTCGCCATTCTGACTTAAAACCACAAAAAGTGTTTTTAAACAAAAGGTTAAAAGTTCCCCACAGAAGGACTGCTCCAACATCTGAGGTCAAGTTTCCTGCTGCTGTAAAAGCCCATAATCGGTTATTCCCCTGCTTTAATCTGACCGTGTCTCACTGGGACACAGAGACAGATGCTCCATCCCACTGCGTCCTCACTCTGAAGACAGCAGTGACCAAACGGGTGGAGAAAACCAAGTTGAGAGGGAAGGGGGGGTGAGGGACACAAAACACAAGCTGTGTCCCCGCCGCTGAGGGATTTGAGTGTTTGTGGTTTAAGAGATGAGAGTTTTTCTGGACTGTTTTGAACAGGGAGTGAAAGTAAACCTAAATGTTGTTGATGCAAAGTGATCAAGTGGGGAGGAGTTACACTGCGGAGAAGAACACACGGAGGTGTTTTCTTTGTTGCCCGAGGCAGCGCTGAGCGATGGATCCTGGAGGGAGGAGGGAGCAATCTTATCCACACCAGGTGCAATAGAGCTTTGGAGCAGACGTCACTGTGTGGGCGGGTGTCGGGGGCGTGTCGGGGCGTTCCCGTTTCGACCGCCATGTTTGTTGCCCTCAGAAAAAATAAAAGAAATTCAGGAGATTTCTTCCGTCACGGTTCTGAAAAGCAGGCAAAATAAAGTGGACTGTATCCTAATAAGCTTCTCCCAGGTGAGAAAAAAAAACTACATGGAAAAAATCGGTATAATTGGAAATGTTGCCCGTTTGAAATAAATAAATAAATGGAGCAGAGACCTGGAGTAATCCTTGCCTCCACTGACATTCCCTTCACAGTCATTTTAGCAGACCTGGTCTGTGTCAGTGTTTACACCACAAATAATTTTTATAATTACAATTCACTGGGAGAGCTGGTCCAATCTATGAACAGCTGGGTAGATGATTTGGACATTTTTAAAGCCCCCAGATTGTAAATACGTTGAAGGTACGTTGTTTTTGGCTCCTTAATTGTACATAAATTATTAATTTACATTTCTTTCAGAATCAAACAACCTTCTGTATGCTAGGAGTATTAAAAACTGAGAACACTTGATTTTTAAAGTATGTTTTTTAACTAAATTACAAAGGTCCAAGTTGAAAATTACCTTATTTTTAATGACTTGAGCATGTCTAATAACATGTAGACTTCAAATCTTGATTAGATTACTATAATCACTATATACAGTATATGTATTAAGATGCATATATATATATATATTATACATTGTCTTTTCATTCACCATTTTAATGGTGTTGTTCACAGGTTCTGCTCTGACTCTGAGCCACCAGAACACCGTGGGTCATGCTGAGTAACAGTGTGTCTACACACAGAAATAAAATGGTGTGTGAATCATCAAAACGCCTACATTAAAATACAGCGAGCAGTAAAAAAAATCTTAAAGTTAAAGCATGTGGTTTCATCATAAACACCAACTCCTGAACTTGGAGCATCTTCTGATGGACTCGGTGTGATCGCTGCTGCCTGGAGGAAGTTCCCTCACAGATACAAGACATGCAGCATCCAGCAGCTGGAGGCAGGAGATGAAGTTCACCTGCAGAAGCATCACCCACTCTGCACAGGTGCATAATCAAACCACTGTGACCTTGTGTGGACCACACAGACATGGCTGGACGTCTACAGAAAGCATGAAGCTTCCTAAAGATATTTCTCAGAGCTTGTACTTCAAGGGAGACATAATTATGTAAAACATGCTGTTGACTTATATTTGCACATTTTTGTGTGTTTTCTATAAAATGTATTAACTCACACGTTCATCACATTTACTGGAAATGTTTAATTACATCAAATGTTTACTTCAAAATGGATCTGTTTCATTTCAAATTCAAACAATGACAACAATACGGCAAAGCAATGAAGTCCTGTATAGTACCTGACTTTTTTTGTGTCACCTCTAAGAAATTCTTTGTCTAGCTGTTTTTTATTCAGCTCTGACCTGAGCTCCCTGTTTTCCTGTAAGAGACGATTAATTTCTGCTCTTCTTTGTTCGCACAACTGACATTCTGTTTGTCGCCTTTTTGCTGCTGGTTCATCTTCCTCCTCCTCATCTGCAGCGACAGTGATGTCCTCTCGTGGGGTTTCCACCGCAGACTCCACAACTTGCTCATGCTCCTCTCCAGCAGCCTCCACAAGCTGTGTGTGTTCATCTTCTGCTGCCTCCACCACCTGTTGGTGCTCCTCTCCTGCTGCCTCCACCACTTGTTGTTGCACATCTCCTGCTGCCTCCACCACTTGTTGTTGCACATCTCCTGCAGCCTCCACCACTTGTTGTTGCACATCTCCTGCAGCCTCCACCACTTGTTGTTGCACATCTCCTGCAGCCTCCACCACTTGTTGTTGCACATCTCCTGCAGCCTCCATCACTGGTTGTTGCACATCTCCTGCAGCCTCCATCACTGGTTGTTGCACATCTCCTGCAGCCTCCACCACTGGTTGTTGCACATCTCCTGCAGCCTCCACCACTTGTTGTTGCACATCTCCTGCAGCCTCCACCACTTGTTGTTGCACATCTCCTGCTGCCTCCATCACTGTTGTTGCACATCTCCTGCAGCCTCCACCACTTGTTGTTGCACATCTCCTGCAGCCTCCACCTGGTTGTTGCACATCTCCTGCAGCCTCCATCACTGGTTGTTGCACATCTCCTGCAGCCTCCATCACTGTTGTTGCACATCTCCTGCAGCCTCCACCACTTGTTGTTGCACATCTCCTGCAGCCTCCACCACTTGTTGTTGCACATCTCCTGCAGCCTCCATCACTGTTGTTGCACATCTCCTGCAGCCTCCATCACTGGTTGTTGCACATCTCCTGCTGCCTCCATCACTGTTGTTGCACATCTCCTGCAGCCTCCACCACTTGTTGTTGCACATCTCCTGCAGCCTCCACCACTTGTTGTTGCACATCTCCTGCAGCCTCCATCACTGGTTGTTGCACATCTCCTGCTGCCTCCATCACTGGTTGTTGCACATCTCCTGCAGCCTCCATCACTGGTTGTTGCACATCTCCTGCTGCCTCCATCACTGTTGTTGCACATCTCCTGCAGCCTCCACCACTTGTTGTTGCACATCTCCTGCAGCCTCCACCACTTGTTGTTGCACATCTCCTGCTGCCTCCATCACTGGTTGTTGCACATCTCCTGCAGCCTCCACCACTTGTTGTTGCACATCTCCTGCTGCCTCCATCACTGGTTGTTGCACATCTCCTGCAGCCTCCATCACTGGTTGTTGCACATCTCCTGCTGCCTCCATCACTGGTTGTTGCACATCTCCTGCTGCCTCCATCACTGGTTGTTGCACATCTCCTGCAGCCTCCACCACTTGTTGTTGCACATCTCCTGCTGCCTCCATCACTGGTTGTTGCACATCTCCTGCAGCCTCCACCACTTGTTGTTGCACATCTCCTGCAGCCTCCACCACTTGTTGTTGCACATCTCCTGCAGCCTCCATCACTGGTTGTTGCACATCTCCTGCAGCCTCCATCACTGGTTGTTGCACATCTCCTGCAGCCTCCACCACTTGTTGTTGCACATCTCCTGCAGCCTCCACCACTTGTTGTTGCACATCTCCTGCTGCCTCCATCACTGGTTGTTGCACATCTCCTGCAGCCTCCACCACTTGTTGTTGCACATCTCCTGCAGCCTCCACCACTTGTTGTTGCACATCTCCTGCAGCCTCCATCACTGGTTGTTGCACATCTCCTGCAGCCTCCATCACTGTTGTTGCACATCTCCTGCAGCCTCCACCACTTGTTGTTGCACATCTCCTGCAGCCTCCACCACTTGTTGTTGCACATCTCCTGCAGCCTCCATCACTGGTTGTTGCACATCTCCTGCAGCCTCCATCACTGTTGTTGCACATCTCCTGCTGCCTCCATCACTGTTGTTGCACATCTCCTGCAGCCTCCACCACTTGTTGTTGCACATCTCCTGCAGCCTCCATCACTGGTTGTTGCACATCTCCTGCAGCCTCCATCACTTGTTGTTGCACATCTCCTGCAGCCTCCATCACTGGTTGTTGCACATCTCCTGCTGCCTCCATCACTGGTTGTTGCACATCTCCTGCAGCCTCCATCACTGGTTGTTGCACATCTCCTGCAGCCTCCATCACTGGTTGTTGCACATCTCCTGCAGCCTCCATCACTGGTTGTTGCACATCTCCTGCAGCCTCCATCACTGTTGTTGCACATCTCCTGCAGCCTCCATCACTGGTTGTTGCACATCTCCTGCAGCCTCCACCACTTGTTGTTGCACATCTCCTGCAGCCTCCACCACTTGTTGTTGCACATCTCCTGCTGCCTCCATCACTGGTTGTTGCACATCTCCTGCAGCCTCCATCACTGGTTGTTGCACATCTCCTGCTGCCTCCATCACTGGTTGTTGCACATCTCCTGCAGCCTCCATCACTGGTTGTTGCACATCTCCTGCAGCCTCCACCACTTGTTGTTGCACATCTCCTGCAGCCTCCATCACTGGTTGTTGCACATCTCCTGCAGCCTCCATCACTGGTTGTTGCACATCTCCTGCTGCCTCCATCACTGGTTGTTGCACATCTCCTGCAGCCTCCATCACTGGTTGTTGCACATCTCCTGCTGCCTCCATCACTGTTGTTGCACATCTCCTGCAGCCTCCACCACTTGTTGTTGCACATCTCCTGCAGCCTCCACCACTTGTTGTTGCACATCTCCTGCTGCCTCCATCACTGGTTGTTGCACATCTCCTGCAGCCTCCACCACTTGTTGTTGCACATCTCCTGCTGCCTCCATCACTGGTTGTTGCACATCTCCTGCAGCCTCCACCACTGGTTGTTGCACATCTCCTGCTGCCTCCATCACTGGTTGTTGCACATCTCCTGCTGCCTCCATCACTGGTTGTTGCACATCTCCTGCAGCCTCCACCACTTGTTGTTGCACATCTCCTGCTGCCTCCATCACTGGTTGTTGCACATCTCCTGCAGCCTCCATCACTTGTTGTTGCACATCTCCTGCAGCCTCCACCACTTGTTGTTGCACATCTCCTGCAGCCTCCATCACTGGTTGTTGCACATCTCCTGCAGCCTCCATCACTGGTTGTTGCACATCTCCTGCAGCCTCCACCACTTGTTGTTGCACATCTCCTGCAGCCTCCACCACTTGTTGTTGCACATCTCCTGCTGCCTCCATCACTGTTGTTGCACATCTCCTGCAGCCTCCACCACTTGTTGTTGCACATCTCCTGCAGCCTCCATCACTTGTTGTTGCACATCTCCTGCAGCCTCCATCACTGGTTGTTGCACATCTCCTGCAGCCTCCATCACTGGTTGTTGCACATCTCCTGCAGCCTCCACCACTTGTTGTTGCACATCTCCTGCAGCCTCCACCACTTGTTGTTGCACATCTCCTGCAGCCTCCATCACTGGTTGTTGCACATCTCCTGCAGCCTCCACCACTTGTTGTTGCACATCTCCTGCTGCCTCCATCACTGGTTGTTGCACATCTCCTGCAGCCTCCACCACTTGTTGTTGCACATCTCCTGCAGCCTCCATCACTTGTTGTTGCACATCTCCTGCAGCCTCCACCACTTGTTGTTGCACATCTCCTGCTGCCTCCATCACTGGTTGTTGCACATCTCCTGCAGCCTCCATCACTTGTTGTTGCACATCTCCTGCTGCCTCCATCACTGGTTGTTGCACATCTCCTGCAGCCTCCACCACTTGTTGTTGCACATCTCCTGCAGCCTCCACCACTTGTTGTTGCACATCTCCTGCTGCCTCCATCACTGGTTGTTGCACATCTCCTGCAGCCTCCACCACTTGTTGTTGCACATCTCCTGCTGCCTCCATCACTGGTTGTTGCACATCTCCTGCAGCCTCCATCACTGGTTGTTGCACATCTCCTGCAGCCTCCACTGCTTGTTGATTTTGCCAAGTGCAGTGTTGGAGCCCAGTCGGGATTTGACTCATCCATCTCATAAGAAGATTTGCCTTGAAGAGAACGCAGATCAGTAATATAATTATTGCCAGAAAACATTACTGTCATCCATCTAGTATATTATTTTTTTAGTTGAAATTACTGAAGTTCCATTAGTAGATTACCTTATTTTAATGGTGATGTATAAATGTCATAACAATGTACTACCCTTAAATATTCAGACACATTTTGTTAAAAGATGAAGTGCTTTAATGTGTAATATGTTGAAATTTGAAAATTGAGATGAGTTACTCATTTTTTGTTACTTATAGATTATTCTTTGAATAGATTGTTTGGAAAAGGGGCAGATATAATAAGATAGTTTCTTCTTTCTGCTGCCTTTCATTTTATATTTTCTTTTTTTTGTCTTTGTTGGGTATTTATTTTGATAAAATGAATAAAGAAATAAATTAATAATAAAAAACAATATGCTACAGTCAATGTGACAACACAATCAACTTTAAACAGTTTATTTTAAAATAACACAGATGTCCGACCTAAACTTGGTTGACCCACTATGCACTGAACTCGACCAAAACATGATACACCTTGACAAAATGGCACAACTCCAGTAAACTGATTTAAAATACTCACCTGAATGGAAATGTCTGGAACAAACAAGCATGTATCTTGTGATGGTGGAGAACGTTACATCAGGACGTCTCACTGCTGATATCCATGCCTCCTTTTTGCCGACACAAGCTCGCCCTCGCGTTGTTTCCAGGTAGGGAAACTATAAAACGAGAGTCCGTTTTCTATTTTTTTACCTTTTCTGTCGTGTGAACGGACATTGCATCCTATTACACAGCAATTTAGGACCATTGCTAAGCTGTTGAAACCTGATTCGAACAAAATACGAGCAAGGCAGGAAAAATGGCGGATCGAAAAAAAACTACAAAAAAAACTACCCACAATGCTGTGCGCGGTGGACCAGTGACGTCACGCTCCAAAGCTCTATGGAGGAGCCAGGGGGTGGCCAACGGTGGCCTTGGCCCCCCTAGATTCATCTTCAGCCACCCCAATCATTTGTGGAAACTAAACTTTAAAGCAATATAAAAATTAGAAAGCATAGTTTTCTCAAATGATTAAGGGAACCTGTTTACACATAAACATGGTGGTGGCCATCTTGGATTTTGACGTGGCAACCTAACTTTTGATAGAGACCTTTCTAACACCTAGATGTAGACACACACCAAAATGTAAGTTGGTACCTTACTTATTTTTCAAGTTATTATGCTCACAAACTGCATGGATGGAAGGTATTTCCAAATCCCCCTCTTCGCTTCACGACAGAAGATAATGTGTTTTAGCTATTTAGACGAGGAGATAACTAAATCTAAGTAAGTAAATCCATCAAACTACTTGAGAACACCGATTTGTTCAAAAAAGAAAACTGGATTGTTGCCTATTGTCTTTTTTGACCTCCTAAAATTCGAGCTCAGTCAAATGGTTTGCTCACAAACATAAGACATCTTAAAGTTCGGAGAAATATATGTGATATATGAGGCCTGACATATTCATAACAAGCAACTAAATATGTCTTTGGCATTTTAATATTGATAAATTAGCCAAATGTAGTATTTTACTAATGGTAAATGGTAAATGGAGCTTATTTATATAGCGCTTTCCAGCCCCCTGTGAGGAGCCCCAAAGCGCTTTACAATACCAGCCACCCACCCATTCATACACACATTCATAAGAAACAGATAATTTTTTCCAGTCAATTATTGGACCAGATAATTTTAAACAACTGTTTGTAAAATCATTTAGAGGCAATAAAAAGATAAATGGATCCAAGCAAATCTGCAGAGCAGTAACCTTGTCTGCGTGGCTGATGTGTAAAAATTATTTTGGAATATCTTTGTGTTTATATCCTGATGCATGCTCAATAATCCAGGTAGAAAAATCTAATAATGCTAAGTCTGGTCCTCTGGACATTCAAAAAAAAAAAAAAAACCATGACAAGACAGGATCAGGAGATATCTTGACAAAACTACATTTTTTTAAAGACTGTTTTTAAAATTACTCTGTTGTTAGTTTTTAAAGAAAAGTTATGTGAGTAATTCTCAAAACAGTGTTCTGGTTTCCGTTGTACAACTACAAAGATGATGTCAGCTCCGCTGACATCATCTTTTAACTTTCCATAAAATGGCACAACATATATATATATATTAAGATTGACCTCTGATCGTTTTTGCTAAAACAATGTGAAATTAATGAAAATTCCTCTCCAAAATAGTTTAAAATTAGCGCCGTTTTTTTACACGGTAAATTCGGGTTTTTCCGGTCACGTGATTGTGACGTCAGATACAGATCTCTGCTCCAACGGCACATTTAATACAATGGAGAAAGATACAAACGCATCCGTCGAATTTAGCCATTTAAAACTTTAGATTTTAGCGATTTGGCTTCAGTTCGTGAAGAAGAAGTTATTTTGAGTGATAAACAACAAACAGCAAGGTTTCTTTTGTCCGTGTTGCTTTTTTTTTCAGGAGAGGTTTCACATACATGAAGTGAGCACCAGATGTCAGCAAAGCTATCGTGATAACTCTTACAGAGCACTGTAGATTGCTCTGCTTTGCTGACATCTGGTGCTCACTTCATGTATGTGAAACCTCTCCTGAAAAAAAAAGCAACACGGACAAAAGAAACCTTGCTGTTTGTTGTTTATCACTCAAAATAACTTCTTCTTCACGAACTGAAGCCAAATCGCTAAAATCTAAAGTTTTAAATGGCTAAATTCGACGGATGCGTTTGTATCTTTCTCCATTGTATTAAATGTGCCGTTGGAGCAGAGATCTGTATCTGACGTCACAATCACGTGACCGGAAAAACCCGAATTTACCGTGTAAAAAAACGGCGCTAATTTTAAACTATTTTGGAGAGGAATTTTCATTAATTTCACATTGTTTTAGCAAAAACGATCAGAGGTCAATCTTAATATATATATGTTGTGCCATTTTATGGAAAGTTAAAAGATGATGTCAGCGGAGCTTTAAACCTTTTACAAATAAAAGTTTGTAACGATTTATTTATTTATTATTATTTACACTACTATTACTTATAATATTAATTATAATATTTATGTTATTCTTTTAATAATTTGATGAAGAGAGATGGAGAGATTAATCTGATTGAGTATTTTGGGAGAGGGGAGTAGCAAGGGATTGGGGTGGTCCCATATTGGCTAGGAAGGAAGAAGGGGGGGGGGGTCTTTGAAGAAAACAGGTTGGGAAATACTGTCTTAGACAATCACCATCTGGCCCCACATATTCTCATTTAAAAACAAAACAACTTTTGAATGAGTTGATGAAAACCTGCCTTCTATTAATGGAAGCAGTCTTCCCCGTGATTGTGTAGCCTACAGAACTAGACTGAGAAACCATTTAAAGGCCTTTGCAGGCGTTTTGAGTTAATTAGCTGATTAGGGTGTGGCACCGGGTGTTTTCAAAATCGAACCTTTTCACAAAATTCTAATTTTTGGAGATATTGAATTTGGGTTTTTCATTAGTGGTCAGTTATAATCATCAACATTAAAATAAATAAACATTTTAAATATATCAGTATGTGTGTAATGAATTAATATAATATACATGTTTCACTTTTTGAATAGAATTACTGAAATAAATCAACTTTTTCATGATATTCTAATTTTCTGACCAGCACCTGTATATTGTCACAAGATCCAGCATGCCTTATGAAAAGTGTGTCTTATATTCCTAAAGAATATAGAGGAGACATTTTATCAAGAAAGCTAACTGTGCTGCAACAAGAAAAAATAAAAATATTCCAGATTACAGTATCTGTCTTCAGGCATATTTATTTACCAATCTTTAATTACATTTGTACTTTAAATATCTTGATTTGGACCCATAATTTTTTTTGCCCACCTAAACTAAATCCTAAACCAATCTTAAAGAAACACTGTTATCGCTCACTGAAAGGCGAATGCAGATGATAATGTTTTTGCCGGCAGCGTCTGTGACCTTTGTGTAAAAATTTGCTGATAACTCTGGAGTCAGTCACTGAATTAATAATAAAAAAATAATAATAAATCTTTCTGGAAGTATTCATTAGATCCACATCTACAATGGATTTTTTTTGTGTGCATTTAATTCTAAACGTCCACTGCAGCTAATCAACGTTAGCCAGCTGTAAAAAAAAAAAAAAGAAAAAAAAAAGAAAAGGCTCTAATTCTGTCACTTTTATACACCTTGAGCTAAAACATGGTGTGGTAGTAGCAGAGAGTCCTTCACAACACATACTCTGTGTGACAGCTCTTGTAATTGCATGAGATTAAAAAAAAAAAAATTCTTCAAGGTTTATCCAAAATAGTTACCTTCTCAATGTATCGTAGATGAAAACTGGCCAAAAGATAAATAATTTCCAGGAATGATAAGATGTTCTTTATTTTTTATTTTTCCTGAAACAGATCTGAAGTACCTCTCACCTCAAGACAAGCCTCAGAAATGTAAACCTATGAAAGGCTTCAAAGCCCCCCAGCAGCAGAGCACCGAGGACCTGCAGATCAGAGGCTGCAGAACCGACAAGTCCAAACCGCTCTTGAAGCTAATCACAAGTGAGTCCAAACAGAACCGCCCCGAGCTACAAATTAAAGCTGCCTTCAGAGAAGCTCTGCGAGTAAACCCTGAGGCTGCAGGTTTGAAGTTTTCAGGTTCAGGTCTTTGCTACAAGCTGGCAAACACAAAACTACAGTAAGGAGACACTAAAGGTGTGGAGGTTTATTAACATGTTTACACACGACCAACGTCCTCCATCTCCAAATTAATGACAACTGGCACAAAAAAAGGTCAAAGTTTTAAGGACTTTTTTTTATGATGTTTTAAGAGAGCTAAGGGGAAATGAAAGACTGGAAAAGAGAATGATGGGGTTGGTGGCACAAACCAGAACCAGTTCTGGTCCTCGCGTCCCCAGATTTATTTGAAGGGTTTTTGTTTTTTTAAATCAATAAAAGGTGAAAAGGTTGATCACAGAAAAACAGTGAAAGGTTTGTGTTGTGTTTGTAAAGAAAGCTGGCGAAGAAAAGGGATAATTTTGTTCTTTAAAAATTAAGTTAAATGAGCCGCTGAACAATAAAGATCTTACATGGTAAAGATAACTCTTTGAACGACCTTGTTTTACTTTCGATGCTGACTTCAAACAATCCCAGTTCATGACATTTTATAAAATGAAGCACAATCTATAAAAAAACAAAAACTCTGCAGTCAAACTAAATTTTATCTAGAACCTGCACTACTTCTTCTTCTTCTTCTTTTTTCGGCTTTTCCCTCTTCAGGGGTCGCCACAGCGAGTCATCCTCCTCCACCTCACTCTGTCCTCTGCATCCTCTGTCCTCACTCCAACTACCTTCATGTCCTCTCTAACTGCATCCATATATCTCCTCTTTGGCCTTCCTCTGTGTCTTTTTCCTGGCAGCTGCATTTCTAACATCCTTCTACCAATATACCCACTGTCCCTCCTCTGGACATGTCCAAACCATCTCAGTCTGGCCTCCCTAACTTTATCTCCCAGTTGTTCAACATGTGCTGTACCTCTGATGATCTCATTCCTGATCTTATCCATCCTTGTCACTCCTAAGGAGAACCTCAGCATCTTCATTTCTGCTACTTCCAGTTCTTTCTCCTGTCTTTTTGTCAATGACACTGTCTCCAGACCATACAACATAGCTGGTCTCACCACTGTCTTGTAAACTTTTCCTTTGACCTTTGCTGACACCTTTTTGTCACAAATCACTCCTGAAACTTTTCTCCATCCACTCCATCCTGCCTGGACTCTCTTTTTCACCTCTTTACCACATTCCCCATTTTCCTGGACAGTGGACCCCAAGTACTTGAAGTCCTGCACCTTTGTGACCTCTGCTCCTTGTAGCCTCACTGTTCCACTGGCCTCCCTCTCATTCACACACATGTACTCTGTCTTACTACGGCTGACTTTCATTCCTCTTCTTTCAAGTGCATACCTCCACCTCTCCAAGTTCTCTTCCACCTGTTCCCTGTTCTCACCACATATCACAATGTCATCTGCAAACATCATAGTCCATGGGGATTCCTGCCTGACCTCATCTGTTAGTCGGTCCATCACCAGAGCAAACAAGAAGGGGCTCAGAGCCGATCCTTGATGCAATCCCACCTCCACCTTGAAGCTATCTGTCACTCCTACAGCACATCTCACCACTGTCCTGCTGTCTTCATACATGTCCTGTACCAGTCTAACATACTTTTCTGCCACTCCAGATTTCCTCATGCAATACCACACCTCCTCTCTTGGCACTCTGTCATATACTCTGATGCATGCTCAATAGTCCAGGCAGAAAATCTAAAAAAGCTAAGTCTGGTCCTCTGGACATTCAAAAAACAAAAACAAACAAAGCAAAAAAAATTTGTAGAAACGTTTCGTCTTTCGTCCAAAAGACTTTCTCAGTCTGAGTTGATGGGTAGTCAACCTGTGCTTTGTTTTGTTTTGTTTTTTGAATGTCCAGAGGACCAGACTTAGCTTTTTTAGACTCTGTCATATGCTTTTTCTAAATCCACCAAGACACAATGGAGTTCTTTCTGACCCTCTCTGTACTTCTCCATCAGCATTCTCAAAACAAAGATGGCATCTGCGGTGCTCTTTCTTGGCATGAAACCATACTGTTGCTCATAGATAGTCACCTCTTGTCTAAGTCTTGCTTCCACAACTCTCTCCCAGATCTTCATTGTGTGGCTCATCAACTTAATTCCCCTGTAGTTGCTACAACTCTGTACATCACCCTTGTTCTTAAAAATGGGAACCAGCACACTTCTTCTCCATTCTTCAGGCATTTTCTCACCCTCAAATATTCCATTAAATATTTGAGTCAAAAACCTCACTGCCATCTCTCCAAGACATTTCCAAACCTCCACTGGTATGTCATCAGGTCCTACTGCCTTCCCCTTCTTCATTCTTTTCAGAGCTTTCCGGACTTCACCCTCACTAATCTTTCCCACTTCCTGGTCCACAGTTTCTATTACCTCCACTCTTCTTTCTCTTTCATTCTCTTCATTCATTAGCTCCTCAAAGTAATCCTTCCATCTTCCTGTCACACTCTCCTCACTTGTTAGAACATTACCATTCCTATCTTTAATAAGCCTAACCTGCTGCACATCCTTTCCAGCCTGATCCCTCTGTCTTGCCAATCAGTACAAGTCCTTCTCGCCCTCTTTAGTGTCCAGTCTCCCATACAACTCATCATACGCCCTCTGCTTTGCCTTAGCTACTTCCCTCTTTGCTCTATGTCCCATCTCCTTATATTCCTGTCTCCTCTCTTCAGTCCTCTCACTGTCATATTTCTTCTTGGCTAATCTCTTTCTTTGAATGGCGTCCTGCACTTCACTATTCCACCACCAGGTTTCCTTATCATCCATTCTCTGTCCAGATGACACACCAAGTACCTTCCTACCCGTCTCTCTAATTGCTGTTGCTGTAGTAGCCCAGTCACTTGGAAGCTCTTTCTTACCACCCAGAGCCTTTAACAGCTCCTCTCTGAATTTCTCACAACATTCTTCCTTCTTCAACTTCCACCATTTGGTCTTCTTCTCTGGTTTTACTCTTTTCTCTTCTTCGCAACAACAGTCATTCTACACACAACCATCCGATGCTGTCTGGCCACGCTCTCCCCTGCCACAACCTTACAGTCTCCAATCTCCCTCAGGTTTCCTCTTCTACACAGAATGTAGTCAACCTGTGTACTCCTTCCTCCACTCTTATAGGTCACTCTATGTTCCTCCCTCTTTTGGAAATAGGTATTGACTAGCCATTTCCATTCTCTTGGCAAAATCCACCACCATCTGTCCTTCCTGGTTTCTTTCCTTGACACCAAACCTACCCATCACTTCCTCATCCCTCTGTTTCCTTCACCAACATGTCCATTCAGGTCTGCTCCAATCACCACTCTCTCCTCCCTGGGAATACTCTCTATCACTTCATCCAAATCTTTTCAAAATTTATCTTTCTCCTCCCCATCACATCCAACCTGTGGAGCATAACCACTGACGATGTTTAGCATCAGACCTTCTACTTCTACCTTCAGGCACATCACCCTATCTGATACTCTCTTCACTCTACTACATTCTTTGCCAACTCCTCCTTCAGGACCACTCCTACTCCATTTCTCTTTCTATCCACACCATGGTAAAACAGTTTGAACCCTGCTCCAATACTGCGGGCCTTGCTGCCCTTCCACTTGGTCTCTTGGACACATAAAACATCTACCTTTCTTCTCTGCATCATGTCAGCCAGCTCTCTACCTTTGCCTGTCATTGTCCCCACATTTAGAGTTGCAACCCTCAGTCCTACATTCTTCACTTTCCTCCTCTCCCTCTGTCTCCTGACACGTTTCCCTCCTCGGGGTCTTCGACTAACAGTAGCACAATTTCCGCCGGCACCCTGTTTGTCAACAGCACCGGTGGCGGTCGTAGTTAACCCGGGCCTCGACCGATCCGGTATGGTTTCACTTTGATGAACTCGCATTATGGTTTTGGCAAAAGTGTTTTACATCGGATGCCATCCCTGACACAACCCTCACCATTTACCCGGGCTTGGGACCGGCACAAGAGATAAACTGGCTTGTGCTCCCTAGTAGCTGGTTTTACTAGAACCTGCACAACCAGGAGAAAAGCTATGAAATTAAGAAAACAGACAATTCAGAATAACAAAACCTATCAGTTAATAGAAAATAGTGATTCTGATTGTGTTTAGGCCAGCAGAAAAGGCTTTGCTGGCCCTCACCGTCCACCCCTGGTTCATTCTCTTTCCACATAATCACTCTTCTCTATTCAATCCATCCATACATTCATCCATTATCTTTACCTGCTTCTTCCTTTTCGGGTCATAGGGGTGACTGGTGCCCATGTCCAGCTATCACTGTGTGAGAGGTGAGGGACACCCTGGACAGGTCTCCAGTCCATCACAGGGACAGATAGAGACAAACAAGACAACCAACCATTCCCTCTCTCACTCACACCTAAGGACAATTTAGAGTTACCAATCAGCCTAACATGCATGTTTTTGTATGTGGGAGGAAAGTGGAGTATCTGGAGAAAACCCATGCATGCACAGAGAGAGCATGCAAACTCCAGCCAGAAAGACCCCCGGCCAGAATTTGAACCGGGGCGACCTTCTCATTGAAAGGCAGCAGCTCTACAAACTGTACCACCCTCCCTTTTTAATCCATTTCTTTAAATCCTTTATTTCTGTTTTCATGTTTACATTACATTACATACTGATATATTTTATGACCATCATAAGTTTCAATGGTTAGCTGACATCACAACTATGTGTAAAACAAAATGACATGCTCAGGAAGTAATCAGGAAGCTGCTATTTCAGGTAAAGTTTAGTTGAGTTCATTAAAACTTATTTTGGTTTGTACTGATAAAGTAAGACAATAAGCAAAGACACTTCTTTTGGGTGTCCACCACAGTTTGTGGGTACTTTATGTGTTCAAATATCTACAGTCAACAGTTTGTGTGTATTTTATGTCAAACAGGTCTCACTTGTAAATGAGTCTTCCACGCTTAATGTGATTTATCTGTATAAATAAAGGTTGAATGAATGTCTACAAATATCCAATTAACAGCTTGTGTGTACTTTCTGTGTACAAAAATCTAAAGTCAACAATTTGTGTGTACTTACTGTGCACAAATATCTACAGTCAACAGCTTGTGCATACTTTGTGTACAAAAATCTACAGTTAAAAGTTAGTGTTTATGTTATGTGTACAAATATATAGCTAACAGCTTGTGTGTACTTTGTGTACAAAAATCTACAGTTAAAACTTTTTGTTTATTTTATGTGTACCAATAGATAACAGCTTTTGTGTACTTCATGTGTACAAAGATATAGTTAAAAGTTTGTGTGTACTTTATGTGTACAAATATCTACAGTCAACAGTTTGTGTGTATTTTATGTCTACAAATATTTAATTAACAGCTTGTGTGTACTTACTGTGTACAAATATCTACAGTCAACAGCTTGTGCATACTTAATGTGTACAAAAATCTAAAGTTTACAGTTTTTGTGTATTTTATGTGTACAAAAATCTACAGTTAAAAGTTTCTGTGTATTTTATGTCTACAAATATCTAATTAACAGATTGTGTGTACTCTATGTGTACAAAATTTACAGTGAAGAGTTTGTGTTGATTTTATGTGTACATATATCTAGTTAACAGCTCGTGTGTACTATGTGTACAAAAATCTACAGTTATAATTTTGTGTGTACTTTATGTGTACAAATATCTACAGTCAACAGTTTGTGTGTACTTTATGTGTACAAAAATCTACAGTCAACAGTTTGTGTGTACTTTATGTGTACAAAAATCTACAGTTAACAGTTTGTGT
>JBBPBX010006640.1:46901-67851 GCA_038048925.1 Garcialebias charrua
TTAGCTGTATTTGCAGTAGCCGATATTTTAGGCCGATATACGTAGGTATTTGGGAATGCTTCAGTAGCAGTGATAATTGGCCCATTATGCACCGGTGTAAACACTTCTAATTGTTACCATTAAAACGCTGGGAACCAGTTGTAATTGTACAATGTATCCAGCAGAGGGCGCAAGCAAGACTACTTTCAAGTTATAGCGGTTCATTTTAAGTTTCACTTTTACTGTTCAGCACAGCCAAGCAGGGAGCAAAACTGTGTACAGTAGTGTATTTTGCTGAATAGAGCATGGTAAATTTATTTTAACTGATCTGTAAAATAAAGCAAAAATCAACAATAATAAATTATTTTCAACACTCCAACCCGCTTGTGATTAGCTACATGCTTTTCAAGTGATCAAGATAATGTTTAGCATAGGCTATTGCCTAATAAAACTCCTTTGTCATCCTCAAAGAAATGTATTGTTTGTTTGAAATCTTTACTTCTCAGCAAAGAAAAAATACACTGCTGTGGTTGATACTAATTGGGCCTTCACCGTGCATGCGTGGGTTTCCTCCGGGTACTCCGGTTTCCTCCCACAGACCAAAAAACATGCTTGTTAGGCTGATTGGTGACTCTAAATTGACCCTAGGTGTGAGTGTGAGAGTGGATGGTTGTTTGGTGTGAGTGAGACAGGTCCCTCTTGTAAATGAGTCCCCGTGACTCAACGAGGCTAGCCTGTATAAATAAAGGTTGAATTAATGAATGAACCATACGTGACAATTTAAAAAAATGAACAGGGAAGGGTGTTTATTTAATTTATATTTATGTAACACACTTGATAACTTTAAGGTGAATAGTGGAGGCTAGAAAATGTGAACGCATGTTAGCAATACCAGTGCACAACTTGTAAACCTACTGTGGGACTAGGTACAGTATAGCATGGATCTGATTTGCTTAGCTTCATGGATGCTAATATCTGCACTAAATAAACAAGCCTTGATCCACTCCCTATTTACTTTTAAGTTTGGGGGTGGACAAAACTAAAAGATTTTTACCCGTTATATTGATTATCGGCATTTGCCTTCCCCTCACAATATTGGTATTGGCAATAGCCAAAATTTCTATAATGGTCGGGCTCTAATAAGCAGTGTTAGCCGTATCACCAGTGTTAGCAGGGTTAGCAGTACTAGCAGTGCTAGCCGTATTAGGGGTGTTAGCAGTATTACCAGAGTTAGCAGTGTATTTTGGTGTGAGTGAGACAGGTCCCTCTTGTAAATGAGTCCCCGTGACTCAACGAGGCTAGCCTGTATAAATAAAGGTTGAATGAATGAATGAATGAATTTTGCTCAATAAATCAACTGATCAATTGAATGACGTCAGCAAATTTGTTACTTATGAATTGCTGATGGTAACCGCTCACTTTCATTTTTTAGGCTACTTGATCTATGAAGCTAATGACAACTGGAATGTTAGTCAGTAAACTGAGTACTTTTGTCATTAATGCTGAAATGTCTAATTTTGCGACAACAGCAGACTTCAGGTTAGTCAACTCGATGGTTCTGACCCTTTTGCTCTTTGCTTACATGACTTTTTTGGCTAAACCAACTAGCAGCTGTTGAGTAAGATGGTGAAAAGATGAATCCGCACACATAAATGGTTCTGATCCAAAACAGCACCAACACAGCTAAACTGCGAACTTGAGCGGTATAAACATTGGATGCTGATGACAATGCATGTGTTAAAAGTAACACTGTCAGGAAAGAAAACACTACTAGAAAACTAGTAGTATATAAAAAAAAAATCATGAATAATTTTATAATTTCTCACACAAACTGATTTAATTTAAGCAATTACTAGGAGCATTCTTTTAGCGTTTATCTTTAAAACGTAAGTGGGTCCACATAAACTGGAAATACATTCACAAGAATTGTTTTCTTGCCTTTATATAACTTTATGGATTGTCTATAGCTTCATCACCTTACAAACAAAATACAAAATTGAGAAAATCAAATTTCTTCCACTGGCACTACTAGGATGAAACCCCTGCTTTAAAAATTGGATGACAGGACAATTTGAAACAGATGCGACTGTGGTTGCTAACGTCTTAACTTCTTGTAAATTAAATGATTATTACCGGTAGGTTTGGTAAGTATGTTGTCATTAACAAAAACATGATGTTTAATGTAAATATAAGTTACCTGAGAGAAAGGCAACCTTCTCCTTCAGGATGGGAAGAACATCGATAGCCTTCATGTCCTCATTGCAATGAAACCCTAAAATAATAAAAAATAATAAAACAGGTTAGTCATGACAAGACATTTTATATTTCTTTACCTCTCATCATTTAATAATTTTTGCATCATAGTAAATACTATGCAGTCTGAAGAGAGATCACCCTAAACACACACTGTCTCATCTCAGTCCAGCTTGTTTTTATTTTTTGTTTGGTCATAAAATTAGTGCATTCATCCATTTTTGTTACTCGCTGTTTTCTTTTCAGGTCACAGGGGAGTTGGTGTCTATCTCCAGCAGTCACTGTGTAGGAGGTGGAGGACTTCATGGACAAGTACATCACAGAGACACACAGAGACAAACAAGACAAACCCTCTCACTCACACAGTGTTTGTGATTGCCAATTTTGAGTTGCCAGTTATCATGACATGCATGTTTTTGCACTATTGGGAGGATCCGGGGAAAAAACATGTATGTGTCTATGAATGTGCAAACACAACCCAAAAAGACGGGGAGGCAAACCTGCAACCTTTTTTACTGTGTCAAGTTACCCATTGGGCCACTTTGCAGCACTGTACACAGTTTTATAAACTAACATTGTAAACTAAGTGTGCCCTACTGCAATACTGAGTGTTGCAATGGTGGCTTTGATTGATTGCCCATAACATAATCTTCAAGTCAAAGTCAAAAAAGTCAAAGTCAACTTTATTGTCAGATCTGCAATATGTACTGTATGTACATATTGTACATGTTCAAGCACCCCAATCCATTGAAGTAACTATACTTTGAAGCAATATAAAAAATAGAAAACATAGTTTCCTCAAATAAACTGGGTGGTTGAGTTGCATATATCTATGGTGGTGGCCATCTTGGATTTTGACTTGGCAACCCAATTGTCAGTGGTGAACTTTTTTTTACACCTAGATGCAGCCAAAAACCAAAATGGAAGTCAATACAAATAGTGTTTCTAATTATCCAGGAAACAACATGCACGGAAAGACGGACGGAGGATGTTTCCAATTCCCCCTCTTTGCTTTGTGCTCATCTGCTTGCACAGACTCATGTTCATGCTGCTGGTCAGTGGGTTGTTTTTAGTACTACCGTACTAGTGCTTAGTGTATTTTTAGTTCATGTTTTTCTTGGTTCATTTCTTAGATATTATTACTGCAGTTTTTCTTTTACATTTTATACTTGGATGTAACTGAGACTCCGTGTACACAATTTCGTTCCACCTCATGTACCACATGTGATGAGAATGACAATAAAGAACCTTGAATCTTGCTTTGGGATGGGGAAAACAAACCACGCTTAGAGTTTGTGAAAAGAAATTTGGTGGACATCCCACACATGACAAAAGGTGCTTTAGTCAGATGAGAAGACCAGCGTGTCACCTAGTGTGGATTTTATACCATTTGGCAACACAAGATCACCATAAACCCCAGACAGGAAGAGTGTTACAGTATATTGTGGGTTTTACTTTTAACAAGTCAGTGGTATGACTTGAGGAATACTACACACCCAGTTCTGCCTTGGAGAATGAACTAAAATCGAGTATAAGACAAATCTAACAGGACAGACAGTAGAGGCTTGCAAAAAAAAATTTCTTCCATTTACCCTTTGTTTATCCAGGTAGTCTCATTGAGTCACGATAACTCATTTTCAAGAGAGACCTGTTTAAGGAGCAGATGGTGTGGGTTAAGGGCCTTGCTCATGGGCCCAGAGTGGGGCGAATGAGGGTGGAGGCAGGTGTGGGTGTTTCACCTTTTTCCTGCCCACATTTTTTTAATGTTCTCGGTGCCAGGGCTTGAACCGACAATCTTCCGATCACAAACCGTGTTTCCATCTATTTTCATTTCGAATTTTGAGCTAATTTTTCAAATCTCGCAAAAATGTAAATACAAATTAATGCGGATCAGAAGTGTTTCCATTAACTGGCTTGAAGCGCATCATTACGTCAGACGTCAGCGTTATTACGTCAGACGTCAGCGACGCATGTCTACAGTAAACAGGAAGTAGTTTCTTAACTCGAATTTTGCCGTTTCCATTCAGCTTTTCTGATGCGATGCTTCAAAATGCGCATCAAGAAACCTTGATGGAAACACGGCTATTAACTGGCTTGAAGCGCATCATTACGCCAGACGTCAGCGTCATTACGTCAGACGTCAGCGATGCATGTCTACAGTAAACAGGAAGTAGCGGTTGAAAACAGAACCCGACCACACATCTCGGCAAAATGGAGAGAATATTTCAGGTATGTGTTGCTATCGGGCAAGTTGTATTTATTCTGTCATGCCAACTAGTTTTAGCGATGTTACATGTTGTCCGGAGCGGAAACAGCTGATCAGTCACATGACGTGAATGTTCGCTACGGCAGAACTGAGTCGGCAAATCTGTTTCCATCTGTCGTTTTGCGCATCAGCTCTCTTTCGAAACCCCCAAAAACCACCTCAAGCGAGCGTATCAACTTTTGAGCGAATTAGAGGAAGTTAACTCGAATTTTGCCGTTTCCATTCAGCTTTTCTGATGCAATGCTTCAAAATGCGCATCTAGAAACCTTGATGGAAACACGGCTACAGGCCCACCGTCTCTAACCTCTGTGCCACCACTTGTAAGGATTGGCTCCGTCCCCTCCTTACACCCTGTCTGTTCCTCTGTTGTTCTGTCAGCTCAGCGTCACAGGTGTTTGTGTTTATCGTTAATTAAGGCGTGTATATTAGTCAGCAGTCATGTGTGTCTCATTGTCGGGTCATTGTCCCTGTTACCCTGGTGTGTCGTTCCCCAGCTCCTTGGTCTGTGAGTACATCTCGTCTTCCTGTTTGGGTTTAGTGTTTAGTGTTTAGTGTTTAGTGTTTAGTACTCAGCCACTGTAGAGCGTCCGTATAGTTTTGTAACTGCCTCGTCAGTTGTTTTGTTTTCATCTTATTAAAGTATTTTGGTTTTACTCGTGCCTCTGAAGTCTACCTGTCTGCACCACGGGACTCATCAACCACACACCGCACCACCGTGACAGAATGACCCGACCATTTTGAGTCCCGCGGACAGGTAACATAGACTCACCTAGAGGCTGAAGATGTCTGCTCGGAAGGAGGCTGCAGCCATCAGAGTTGGCGGGTTTCGAACCGAGCCCGTTTGGAGCAGCAACAGGTCCGAACCAGAGCAGCTTCCATCACCAATGCTGATAGCAGAGCGAGCGAGGGAGCGTCGGGGCGGCTGCTCCGACCGGTTCACCTCCTTCGCTCCTGCACGAGCCATCTCTTTGTGGGATGTGTCCGACGACGAGTCGGATTCGGACCCGGGAGGACTCCTGCCGTTTCCAGCTCCGGAGACACGAGGCCGCAGGAGAAGGCGGCGACCGGCGAAGCCGCGCACTTCCGGTTTTCAGCCTGCTCTCCCCCGTAATTCTCCCACGCTGTCTGTAGAGCCGGCGGGCGTTTCAAAGGGGGAGGGGTACCCACGTCCATGCACTGTGACGTCTCGGGGGAGACGTTCTTTGGAGGGGGGGTATGTGTTCCCTCACACCATGTCTGCAGGAGTCACGGAGACTCCTGCACGCCACACTGCTGACACAGCTGAAGGAAAGCAGTCTGACAGGACTCCTTCACAAAGGGAGCAGCCTGTTCACACTTCGACCACAGGGGTCGCTACTCATGCAGGACTCTCACAGGAAGAGCCTGCAGGACACACTGAAGGAGATCCCACCTCGACCACAGGGGTCGCTGTGGGACGGAGATCTGAGGAGGCCAATCTAATTTTCCAGCAGATAAAACGACTGTTTCATGCTGCTGTCAATAAACCTGACCCTCGTTACAAATATAAGACATACTCCATTATAGTAGACATCATTGTTAACAGTCCCTGTTCTGTGATTGACTCAGGTTTCATTCAGATCCTGACTTTGGCTAAGATGGGGCAGGAGGAGAGTAAAGCCAAGATGGAGGGCGCTGCTCCCAAGGCACCTACAGAGGGTGCTGTTCTGCCTGAAGCACCTACAGGGGGTGCTGTCCTGCCTGAAGCACCTACAGGGGGTGCTGTCCTGCCTGAAGCACCTACAGGGGGTGCTGTTCTGTCTGAAGCACCTACAGGGGGTGCTGTTTTGTCTGAAGCACCAGGGGGTGCTGTTTTGCCTGAAGCACCAGGGGGTGCTGTTTTGCCTGAAGCACCAGGGGGTGCTGTTTTGCCTGAAGCACCAGGGGGTGCTGTTTTGCCTGAAGCACCAGGGGGTGCTGCTCTGCCTGAAGCACCAGGGGGTGCTGCACCGCCGTTGGCACCAGGGGGTGCTGCACCACCAGCACCTACAGGTCCTGCTCCTGCATCGCCTACAGAGGGCGCTGCATCACCAACTGAGGGCGTTGCATCTACACCTTCTCCAGGGGGTCTCTCGCCGTCTGCAGAGGGTCCCGGCGCGACGGACGCCTCCGTCTTTACAGAGGGTTCCTCGCCGTCTCCAGAGGATCTCTCGCCATCTCCAGAGGGTCCCGGCGCGACGGACGCCTCCACATCTACAGAGGGTCCCGGCGCGACGGACGCCTCCACATCTACAGAGGGTCCCGGCGCGACGGACGCCTCCACATCCATGGAGGGTCCATTCACCGTTGACGCCTCCACCGTTGACGCCTCCACATCCATGGAGGGTCCATTCACCGTTGATGCCTCCACATCCATGGAGGGTCCACTCACCGCAGACGCCTCCACATCCATGGAGGGTCCACTCACCGCAGACGCCTCCACATCCATGGAGGGTCCACTCACCGCAGACGCCTCCACATCCATGGAGGGTCCACTCACCGCAGACGCCTCCACATCCATGGAGGGTCCACTCGTCGCTGACGCCTCCACGTCGATGGAGGGTCATGTATCCAGTTCCAGGGGGTCCTTGGAGGGACCCTCTCACGTCTACTGCTGTCCAGAGGGGTCTCAGGAGAGACTCCCTCACGTCTACTGCTGTCCAGAGGGGTCTCAGGAGAGACCCCCTCACGTCTACTGCTGTCCAGAGGGGTCTCAGGAGAGACCCCCTCACGTCTACTGCTGTCCAGAGGGGTCTCAGGAGAGACCCCCTCACGTCTACTGTCCAGAGGGGTCTCAGGAGAGACTCCCTCACGTATCCTGTCTCGAGGGGTCCTTGGAGGGACCCCCTCACGCCTACTGCTGTCCAGAGGGGTCTCAGGAGAGACCCCCTCACGCCTACTGCTGTCCAGAGGGGTCTCAGGAGAGACCCCCTCACGTCTACTGCTGTCCAGAGGGGTCTCAGGAGAGACCCCCTCACGTATCCTGTCTCGAGGGGTCCTTAGAGGGACCCCCTCACGTCTATTGCTGTCCAGAGGGGTCTCAGGAGAGACCTCCTCACGTCTACTGCTGTCCAGAGGGGTCTCAGGAGAGACCCCCTCACGTATCCTGTCTCGAGGGGTCCTTGGAGGGACCCCCTCACGTCTGTTCAGTGGGGTCTCAGGTGAGAGCCCCTCACGTCTACTGCTGTCCGGAGGGGTCTCAGGAGAGACCCCCTCACGTATCCTGTCTCGAGGGGTCCTTGGAGGGACCCCCTCACGTCTATTGCTGTCCAGAGGGGTCTCAGGAGGTCTACTGCTGTCCAGTCTCCACACTCGAGGTCTCTACGCCTGGAGACGTCTCTACGCTTGGCGCCGCTGCGCCGCATGAGGGGGCTCCTATTCTGGGTGGGCCCTGGAGGGTCCCACCCTCGTCTTCGACCGTCCTGAGGCCTCGTCTTCGACGGAAGCTCCTGCTCGACGGATGGCCCCCGGGACGCCCGCCTGAGGTGTCTCTGCGTTATGGCTTGCCTCATGGTCGTCCACCAGAAGGGGTACTGCGCGATGGACGCTCTCCCGGTCGCCCACCTGAGGGGTCCTTGCCCGGGGTCGACGTCCTGGTCTCGATGTTTGGGCGCTTATTGGTTTCTAGGTTTAGCTTTTTGTGTTTAGCATTTGTCTAGGTTTAGCTTTTTGTGTTTAGCAATTGTCCCAGGCCCTGTTCCTGTCGGTTTTTGGTTTGTTGTCCTTGTGTTTTGCCCGCCGTCCTTGCGGTTCCTCCCTCTGCCCGCCCTGTTTTTTTTTTTTGGGGTGTTCTTTTGGGACGCCGGGGGGCGTCTTTGAGGGGGGGGTACTGTAAGGATTGGCTCCGTCCCCTCCTTACACCCTGTCTGTTCCTCTGTTGTTCTGTCAGCTCAGCGTCACAGGTGTTTGTGTTTATCGTTAATTAAGGCGTGTATATTAGTCAGCAGTCATGTGTGTCTCATTGTCGGGTCATTGTCCCTGTTACCCTGGTGTGTCGTTCCCCAGCTCCTTGGTCTGTGAGTACATCTCGTCTTCCTGTTTGGGTTTAGTGTTTAGTGTTTAGTGTTTAGTGTTTAGTGTTTAGTACTCAGCCACTGTAGAGCGTCCGTATAGTTTTGTAACTGCCTCGTCAGTTGTTTTGTTTTCATCTTATTAAAGTATTTTGGTTTTACTCGTGCCTCGGAAGTCTGCCTGTCTGCACCAAGGGACTCATCCCTCACACACCGCACCCCACCGTGACACCACTCCCAAGGAAAGACTAACAAGGAAAGACTAAAACTGTAAATCTTGTATACTACTGGTTCTTCTTGTACTGACCGATGCCACAGTCTGAAGAAACCAAGAGCAACAATCAAACCAAAGCAACATCACGTGATCTCTTTGTGGGAAGGATTGGACTGACCAGACTGTAAGAATAATGCCATAACCAGATGGAGTAGTTATAGTTTTGTTTTCCTTCCAAGCAAGAAGCGTATAGGTAGTTGAGTTTATGTGCTTTTCCTCTGATACTTAACAGTCCCCAAAATGTGTTGCATCTATCTCATCCATTTTTTAGATGAAAACTAAAGTTGTGAATGGAGTAATACGCACTGCCAAGCAGAAACAAAAGTACTCATCTCTTGTAATTTGAAGTGTTAGCTTTTGTATGTTTCCAGGTTTATATAAGGTACTGGCTGGCTCTGTCAAACGCCAAGCTCTGCATCTTTTTGAAACTACTCAGCCAGAAAACTAACAAACACATAAATGTGAAAAGCTGCAATCAGATGTAGCTGTCATAAAATTTATGTTTTAAAAATGAAGTAAAAGTTTGTTGCTTTTAATGCGTGATGACCTAAAACACATCCAAATAAAATATGAGCATATCGCCTCTCCTGATTTTAATCCTGTTTATATTTAATAATTAACTGCACAAAAAAGTTTTAGTCTATAAAGGGTGATTCATAAAACCTCATTATTACACACAACTTCTGTTCACTACACAAACAAGCTGTCACAAGTCAGCTGAGCATGAAATAAAGCTTTGTGACCACAGACTGTTCATAACACTGATAATGACTGATTTTACTGTCATCCTCCTATCAAAATATTTGAAATGTATCATGTTTGTGCAGAAAATACATCTCAACATGATCTTGTTTCACATATTTTTACCGTACTAATGAATGTAGAAGAAGACAGAACGTATAGTGATGCTGTCCTTAATTCTGAGTAGTTTCAAGAAATATGTCTTTTAGGACAAGCGGGTCAACTGAACACACTGAATGTCAACTCTTGTTATTACAAAAAGCAATGAAAATGAGAACCTATGTAATTGCTAACTCAACAAGCAATCCTCCAATGTCCCTGTCACTGAGGGATTTGAATATTGAATGTTTGTAGTTACATATACAGTAATGCAATACACAGTGTTTCCCCTACAATTATTCAAGGAGGGTGCCACTCCCTGTCAACAGAACCGAGCGCCCCGCCTAATACCCTCCATGTAGCTCCACCACTTCTGGACAGGAAGCAGAGATTAGCAGCTGAGCTCAGACTCCAAATCATGACATCTGCGGAAAGCACTACCCAACTCACCACCCCTGTCGACAACTACCTGTACTAACGTAACACTACGCTAACCAACCAGAATATATATGAGTGTAAGTGGCCATCTTGAGTTTTGATGTGGCAACCCAATTTTTGCTAATGACCTTTCTTATGCCTAAATGTAGCAAAATTAGAAGTACCGGTAGGTGCCTCACTTAATTTTCAAGTTAGCATGCACACAAGATGCACAGACGGATTGAGGGATGGGCCATGGGTTTATCAAATTCCTCCTCTTTGTTTCGTGATGGGAAACAAAACTAATTTGTGTCATCAAGACTGGTTAACTTGCAGCTTCCTCATCTCAGTTCAGTTCAGATGTACATTAGCTATTCTTCTGGTAGAACCACAGATTGCAGAGAAGGAGACACAAAAGTATAGCTTCCACTTCATTTGAAAACAATGAATGGCAGTGGAGTGAAAAGCTCCATCTGTCTTTGGCTAGCTCAAATCCAGAGTTGTTGTGAGAATCTTCCCTGTGCATCTCCAGAATGTGAGTGCATTGTGTTTTCACTCATTTTGTTACGCATAATCAAGAACCACAAGGAGCGAGAGGTACACATTCACTGTACATAAAGGCTTTTTTTAAGTTTCCACATGGATTGGACTCTAAATCCATAATTTCACAACACTGTATGGCAGAAGAATGCATCTTGCTTTCCTTTTGCCCTCCTGCCTTCAGGCTTGGAACACCAAGATCCATAAACATTAATTCAACCTTTATTTAGGCATGGTTAATCCCATTGAGCCTCGAGGAATCATTTACGAGAGACCTGTTAAACATGTCTTCTTTAAGCTCAAAAGTACACCTCAGAATGCACACATGCATCATTTTAACATTTAACGTTGCTTGTTGCATACGTGTTTCCACCAAACATTTAAATTTAGTTAAAAAAGTAAACTATTATACAGCAATCTATAGCACTTGAAATAGTTGTGGATCAGCTTCTACAGACAGAAGTATGGTTGTGCCATGGGATCTCCAGTGTCACTGATTGTGGCCAATTTCTACATGGAGGAAATGGAACAGAGAGCCCTGGACTCATTCAAGGGAACAACACAGAACCACTGGTTCACATAGTGGATGACACTTTGGTCAAAATCCATGTGAAAAATGTAGAAGCATTCAGCAGACATCAACTCTGTGGACATCAAGTTTAACAGATAGGACACCAGCAACAACAAGATGCCTTTTCTGGACTCTTTGGTGAACATGGAAAGAGATGGAAGCCTCAACATTGAAGTTTACAGGTAACCTGCTCACACAGATCAGAACCTGTCTGACTCTCACCACCCACTGGAACACAAACTTTCTATCATTAGAACTTTACACCACCGGGCCAGACAGAAGGAACAGAACCACATAAAAGAAGCTCTCCAAACCTGTGGATATCCTAAGTGGACCTTTGTCAAATCAGGAAACAAATCCCCAAAAACATGCTGCAGAACAGAACAGAGAGAAGAGCGAACACAAAAACATTGTCATCCCAGATGTTGCTGGAGGATCTGAAAAACTCTGGAGGATTTTCTCCAATCACAACATCCTGGTACATTTTAAACCCAACAGGACCATCAGGCAGAGGCTGGTCCATCCCAAGGACAGAACCCCCAAACCCAAACTGAGCCATGTGGTGTCTGCAGGTCAGTGCAGTGAGGGATGTTCAGACCTCCATAATGGAGAAAGTAACCAACCTATCCACAGATGCATGGCTCAAAACTGGAGAGTACTTCAGGACCAGACTCAGTGGTCCACCTACACCTCAAGGATACCCTGTTGAAGACCAACAGGTCTAGATGTTGGACAGAGAGGACAGATGGTTTGAGAAGGGGGTGAAGGAAGCCATTTATATCAAAATAGAAGAAAAAATTCAACTTTAAACAGAGGAGAAGGTTTTAGATTTCAACTTTCTAAAACTTATGATGCAGCATTAGGCCTGGTTCCAGGTCAGCTCCACTCCAGCTCACACCTTCATGCAGGTGACCCAAACATCTCTTTGTGAGCCAGGCAGACAAAGAACCATATCTGGGTGCAGATCAGTGATATTAAGTCCACTACAGCAGGTGGGGTTAGGTCCACTTGTATTTGATAATCCTAGGCTGATTTCAGGAGGTGTAGGTGTTCTGCAGCGTCCCTCTTCCCACGTGAAAGGAAATGTTAGAGGGAAGTCCAGACTTTTTGTGGAGAAGCACTGATTACCCCACATTTACTGTATACTCCAGATTGGAGGCCAAGCACCTCAGTACAGTACTTTTAATAAATCTAACTTTTTTCTCCTACTTAAAGCCTAGTCCCGTAATCAGGACCACCGTAATGGTATAAATATGTTATGGCAGAATGGCAGACTGTCCAATGAAGAACTCAGGGAATTATGAAATTAACCCCCCCCCCCCCCAATAAAGATACTAACAATGGCTGTTTATGTATCAATTCTTGTTTGGAAATTAGTTTAATTCCTAACCCTAGCTGTAATCCAGCATAAACTCCAGCTGCATAATCTGCATTTATCTGTCCTGCTCAGAGATGGAGCATTTTTCCTCAGTCCATGGGGCCAATTCCTTCAGTTCCAATCCTTCAGACCACAGGCTAGACTCTATGCGGATGATCTGTGCATCCCAACATGCCTCTTGATGAGCCAATCCTTTGGCTCGTAACTTGAAACTATGATGTTGGCTGTGCGTGCATACTGAGAAACATGACACATGCTACATAAAACTGCAAAAATACTAAAGAACCGTTATCATGGTCTTCGTCCTGTCTAACAGCATTATTTACCAATGATGAGCACTTGATTATTACGTTGAATGTTTATGGTAAAAGCAGCAAGTGCATTCTCCTAATCACAACTGCAAAACTGTACGTCTGAAACTGTTGCCTCTTCTTTTGGGGGATTTGCAGTGCATTCGACTGAGATGGATTTCAGATGTTTTTTACACTTTTAGGTCAGAGCTCAGGATGTGAGCCTACTCATGTGAATATGTGAAAGGAGGGGTTTGGGAAGTGGTTCTTACACTGCCCAGCATGGTTTGGCTCAGTTTATCCTCTCCTGCACGCCCAGAGGGGGGGAAAAAAACAGAGCAGGAAACTAAGGAAGTGCATGAACAGATATATTTGTTAGGTCAGAACTGCTCACAAAAAAGTTAAATCATGTCATCTGGACAGTTTAGAAACTGTCCAGATGACCAGAAAGTTCATTCTCAATAGTCCAGGTATCAAATCCGCAGGTATCATGTCCAGGTGACATGATTTAAGTTTTGTTGTGATTTATTTACTTGGACGATTGAGCTTTCAATCCTTTTGTCAGAACTGCTCATCTAGTTTGGAATCTTCCTCACAGCAAACCTTTTTATTTGGCCTATGGCTGTTTGCTTTTCTTGCTTAGCTTTTCATTCATGTGAAGCAAGGCCCTCGTTTTGTTTTGTGTTTCTAACACTGACGTGGACACGCGTGGACACTGTTTGTTTGCAAATGTGTCTGTCAGTGTGTGTGCACGTGTGTGTGTGTGTCATCTCCTCTTCTGGTCTACAGCCTGTCTGACACAAGATACGGCATCCTCACACAGATGAATGCACTACTTCTAAAGGTTTGTGGTAAAACTCTCATAGTCCAGGTTCAAACGAGGCCACCATGGATTGAACAGGACAAGCTGGGCACTTCCTTGTGGATTTCAACATTTGACAGCAGATGTTGCACTAGTTCATACGTATTTAGAACATTTACCGCTGGTCAGTACTATAGTTACTGACTTACCGGTAAATATCAAATTTAAGTACCACAAACAGTAAACACTTTTATAATATTTCTATTACTGTGTATTTAAAGTATCATGTGTTGAAAAGGAACAGAAAAGAGAGAAAATAAAAAGAAGTTTATGAACAAGTAAGAAAACAAAAATACACCGACAGACACAAATGCACAAAACGATTGGATCAGCAGAGCAACCATGCAGCAATTTAATTTCAGGAATGAATTTGGACTCATTGTTTTGTTGTATGCATTTGTGCCAATAAAATTTGATCCATTCAATAATACTTGGATGTACACATGAACGATAACCTCATCTGGAGCAACACCACCACCAGCCTGATGAAGAAAGCTCATCAAAGACTCTACTTTCTCAGGCGGCTGAGACGAGCTGGTCTGGGTAGCTCAGTCCTCACCTCCTTCTACAGGTGTGCAGTGGAGAGCATCCTGTGCTCCAGCATCAACGTGTGGCATGGAGGCTGCACAGCTGCAGAAAGAAAAGCTTTGCAGAGAGTGGTGAAGGCTGCACAGAAGACTGTTGGAGTCAGTCTCCCCACCATCACAGACATTTACACCTCCAGATGCAGGAAGAGGGCCATTTGCATCATGAAGGACCCCACTCACCCAGCACACACACATTTTTTTGCCCCACTCCCCTCAGGAAGGAGGTTGAGGAGCATTAAGTGTAGAACCACAAGACTGAGGAACAGTTACTACCCTGAGGCTGTTAGACTCATGAATATCTAATCAGAATAATCACTGTGAAAAAATCAATCACATTGTGTTGCTGCTGATCTGTTTCATGTTGCTGTGTTCATTCGTGCTCATCTGCTCATACAGACTCATGTTTGTGCTGCTGTTCGAAGTAATGTTTTTATGCTAATAGTGCCTAGTGTATTTGTAGTTGATGTTTTTCTTAGTTCATATCTTAGATGCTACTACTGTTTTTCTTTTACATTTTATTGTTGGATGTAACTGGGACCTTGTGTACATAATCTCGTTTCATTACATGTACCACATGTGGTGCAAATGACAATAAAGAATCTCTGACTCTGTCTGACTTTCTGATATACCATATATCATAACATTCTGTAACATATGCCATACTATACCATACACCATATATCATATCATACACCATACTATACAATACACTATACAATACACCACATATCATACCATACTGTAACATATGCCATACTATACCATATACCATACCATACAACATATATCATACCATACTGTAACATATGCCATACCATATATCATATTGTGCTGTACAATATGCCATACTATCCCTTATACCATACACCATATATCATATCTTACTGTACCATATACCATACTATACAATATATCATACCATACTGTGTACATAATCTCGTTTCATCACATGTACCACATGCGGTGCAAATGACAATAAAGACTCTCTGACTCTGACTCTGATACCATACAGCATATATCATACCATCTCAGTGTGTAGCTGTGTTTGACCACTTTGAGCCCATCTTTCTGTCTTCACTCGAGCAGGTAATGTGCAGCATGAAGCCATCTGGTTCCCCCTTTGATGTGGTCCCCCCTCGACTACTAAAGGAGATTTTTCCTACACTGGGTCCTTCTATTCTCGCTATTGTGAATAGCAGTTTATCCTCAGGTGTGGTCCAAAAAAACTTTAAACATGCTGTTGTCCAGCCTCTCCTGAAAAAAACCTAACCATGACCACTCGGTGGTGTCCAACTTCTGGCCTGTGTCCAGACTCCCATTCACCTCCAAACTACATACTGGAAAAAATTGTTGAGTCTCAGTTAAAATGTTTCTTGGACGACCACGCCATCCTAGAGTTGTTCCAATCCGGCTTCAAATCTCTCGATAGCACTGAAACCGCTCTACTGAAGGTTTTTAATGACATTTTAACAGCCACAGATGCAGGTAATTCTGCGCTGCTTGTCTTATTGGACCTTACATCTGCTTTTGACACCATCGACCACAACATCCTCATTTCTAGGCTGGAGCAGTGGGTGGACATTCATTCAACCTTTATTTACACAGGCTAGCCTCGTTGAGCCACGGGGACTCATTTACAAGAGGGACCTGTCTCACTCACACCAAACAACCAGCCACGCTCTCACTCACACCTAGGGTCAATTTAGAGTTACCAATCAGCCTAACATGCATGTTTTTTGGTCTGTGGGAGGAAACCGGAGTACCCGGAGTCTGCCCTCAAATGGTTTGAGTCCTACCTCTCGGACAGAACCTTTTGTGTCAATATCAACTATAGTATTTCAGTTCAGCATCTACAGCGCTTCAGTGGGGGGTACCGCAGGGGTCCATCCTCGGTCCCCTTCTCTTTTCATTATACCTGTTGCCACTATGTGCTATTTTCCGCAAACACAAAATAGCCTTTCATTTCTATGCCGATGATTGTCAAATTTACTTCCCCCTGAGGCACAGAGGCTCACGCTCTATTCAACCCCATCTTGACTGCCTGGCCGACATCCATGATTGGATGGCCTCAAACTTCTTAAGTTTCAATGAGAAGAAGTCTGAAATCATGTTGTTCCATCCCAATGGCTCATTCATGAACCACAACATTGACCTTCTCTCTCTAGCCCCGCTAGAAAAACAAAGGGTCACTAATATGGGGGTGATAATGGAACCTTCCATGAAACTTCAACAGTCACGTACGGTAAACATGATTGTTTAATCCTGCTTTTTTCAGCTGAGGCGGCTGTCTAAGCTGAAGCCCATACTATCCAAAAAGAACCTTGAGACAGTAATCCATGCTTTCTTAACTTCGAGGCTCGATTACTGCAATTCACTTCTGTTCAGAATCAGTCAGTCCTCCATTGCACGGCTACCGCTTGTCCAAAATGCTGCAGCCCGATTCTTAACTGGTACAGGCCATAGAGAGCACATCACACCAGTTTTAGCCTCCTTGCACTGGCTACCCATTCACCTTTGATCCAGTTTAAAATACTCATGTATGTTTTTAAATCTCTGAACAGTTCCGCTCCACCCTATCTCACTGACCTTCTGCAGCCATATGTCCCACCGCGCTCTCTGAGGTCAGCAGACCAGATGCTTGTTTCAATCCCAGATACTCGCCGTAAGCTCAGAGGTGACAGGGCTTTCTCTGTTGCATGTCCAAGACTGTGGAATGAGTTGCCACTGAGTGTCAGGCAGGCTCCCACTCTCACAATCTTTAAGTCTCGCTTGAAAACCCACTTCTATTCTCTCGCCTTTAACATGGTGTGATTTGTTTTGATCCTCTCTGTACTATACATTGTTGGCCATTTTAGTTAGTTTCTGTTGCTATTTGTATCTATATTTTTATTTTATGTTTTCCTGTCTGCTGTGCTTGTTTGTTTCTATTGTACAGCACTTTGGTTGGCCTCGTTGCTGTTTTAAGTGCTCTATAAATAAATTGGTATGGTATGGTATGCTGTAACATATGCCATACCATACCATACCATACCATACCATATACCTTACTGTACCTGAACCATGTCATACCATACCATTAAGTAATATATTGTACTGTACCATATGCCATATACAGTACCATACTGTATCATACCATACCACTATTTAAAACAGCAACAAGCCAACCAAAGTGCTGTACATACTGTACTTTGTATAAAAACAAACAAACAAACAAAAACAAGTAGAGGACACAGGATGAAATACAGAGGTAAGAAAAAACATTTAAACAACTAGATTAATAAAACCACAATTAGGTTAAATTTCACACACACAGGGTTGAAGGACAGAGAGTAAAAGTGCATTTTCAAACATTTAATTTCACACACACAGGGTTGAAGGACAGAGAGTAAAAGTGCATTTTCAAACATTTAGTGGGTGAAAATCTAAACTGTGCACTTAATTAAATATGACTTATATGGTAAGTCTTTAGTGAACACATAACAAAAAGTTAAAAAAGGACAGCTTTTTGTCTACACTTTTATCCTTCTTTAACATTTGAAAGAAAAGCTTATGCCACATGCTCATATATATTGTCCTTAGTGTTTGTCTTGTTCTACGTGTTGTGGGGGGGATGAATGATAAGCTTTTATGAGAAGTTGTCACAAGCCGTGTTTCCATCAAGGTTTCTAGCTGCGCATTTTGAAGTATCGCAGCAGAAAAGCTTAATGGAAACGGCAAAATCCGAATTTACTTCCTCAATTTCGCCAAAAAGTTTATACGCTCGCTTGAGGTGGTTTTTGGGATCTTCGAAAATGAGCAGATGCGCAAAACGACAGATGGAAACAGATTTTCCGACTCAGTTCTGCCGTAGCGAACATTCACGTCACGTGACGTTCAGCTGTTTCCGCTCCGGACAACATGTAACATCGCTAAAACTAGTTGGCATGACAGAATAAATACAACTTGCCCGATAGCAACACGTACCTGAAATATTCTCTCCATTTTGACGAGATGTGTGGCCGGGTTCTGTTTTCAACCGCTACTTCCTGTTTACTGTAGACATGCGCAGTGCTGACGTCTGACGTAATGACGCTGACGTCTGACGTAATGACGCTGTGCGTGGCTTGGTAGATGCGCTACAAGCCAGTAGATGGAAACACTTCTGCTTCGCATTAATTTGTATTTACATATTTGCAAGATTTCAAAAATTAGCTCAAAATTCGAAATGAAAATGGATGGAAATATGGTTACAGTGTCAACAGGAGTAACAAGGCATGTGTTTAGACTCAGAGTAACATGATAAGAAAACACTCTCACTCCATCTTCTTTTGTTTCCATGTCTCAAACTTTAGATCCCTTTCATATCTGTATTTTTCTCTTTTCTTTCTTTCTCATATATCTGACTGTTTATCTTGTTTTCTCCCACATGAGGCCACTTCTAGCAGCCCGGCCTGCACTCCTCTGCAGCTCCATGACCTTCATCCAGAGCTGGCAGACGGCCTGGGGACTGTGGTGAGCTTAACTTTCATCATGTTTCTCATATTCTTGCTGTTACGGTGTGGCTTACAGCAAAAATAACACTTTGCTCCTACCACAACCCCTCAACCTGAACCTAAACTCCAGAATATAGAAGAAGAAAAAATAAAGGAAACAAAAAGGCTATGAATAAGTCATAACAAATGGGATGGGTGGAAACAAACAGCAGCCTTGGTGCAGTTCTCACGCTGTACACAAATGATCGGTGTGTAAGCTGTAACGTGACATCTCTAGAAAAATCATTGTATTATTCATATAAACACACACACACACACATATATGTACATGTATATATATATATATATATACATATACACATATGTACATGTATATATATATACATACACATATATGTATATATGTGTACACACACACAAACACACACACGCACATACAGTAGTCCCTCGCTACTTCGTGGTTTGACTTTTGCAGACTCGCTCTTTTGTGGTTTTTCAATGATTGTCAACTTTATAATTACGCACATGATTGGGACGGTACAGAATAAAAAGTTAACAAAAAAATTAGGGATGCTCCGATCAGGTTTTATGCAGCCGATCACCTATGTGTGCCGATCACCGATACCGATCACCAATACCGATCACCTATGTGTGCCGATCACCGATACCGATCACCGATCAGATGGATTGACTGTAACTTAATTGGTTTAGTTATGAGTGCTGCTTCTGGCTACAAGATCTGAAAAGAACCATAAAATCACCATAATTTAGACAAAAACATATTTTTACTCATTTTTTTCAGAGAACAAATACAGACAAACTTGCAGGCACAATGCAACAACTATTCAGTTAAAAGTAAAAAAAAAAAAACTTAAATTTAACTCAGTAACACAATCTTTAAAAGACTGAAAACAGTGTAGCTCTCAACAGGCTAAATAGTGCAAAGTCAAATAAATGTCACAACATTGCCTAAATAAAGTAAAAAAAATAAAGTGAGTGCATTCAAATAAATAACCATACATTACAAAATCAAAAATACCTGAGAGCAAGAATTGCTGTTTTGTGCATCAGCAAACATTGTGCATTATCAAAGAAAAAAACTAAATGTTTACCTTACTTTCAATAAAAAAACACATCTGTTACTTCTTATATAAAATAAAATACCCCATTTGCTAACATATGGTCTTAAAGACCTTAAAACAGAGAAACAGCAGCAAAATTAAAGTGCATTTGCTTTGAACAGGGAACAATGTTGAACACAGCATTAATAAATTTAAATCTGCAGTATAATAGTTTGTCATTTCTTATCTGGCAACCCCTGCAGTATAATAGTTCGTCATTTCTTATCTGGCAACCCTGACTGGCATGGAAACTAGCCGACCTCGGAGCTGCCGCGACCAGAGAGGGCTGAACGCCGCGAACGGACTGAAGAGCCATCGACAGGTACCACAAAACAAACTAGTGCACAGACCTCGGAGCTGTTGCGACCGAAGGAGGCTGAGTGCCGTGCAAGAACCGGGGTACCGCTGTCGGGAGCTACGAGCTGGGCTAGCATTGGAGCTACGTGATGGCAGACATGTTTGTTTATGATCTGCTCCCTCTACACGCATGCACAATTTATGCCCACTGCGCGCCAGGAGCGGGGTGAAAGGGGGAGGGGGACACTACACTGAATGCTGCACAGGCTGTTTTTGTGATCGGCAATGGAAAGCATTTATCGGAAACGCCGATCACATACTTTTTCATGAAAATCAGCCGATTACGATCGGTGGCCGATCGATCGGCACATCTCTAAAAAAATACTTCAGACAGGCACTGCCATTTTGCAGTTTTCTTTCCATAAGCCTACATTGCACCACCAGTCCAAAATAACTACATTACCCAGAAGTCAACACTGCTAGTTCCAGCTAGGGATGCACCGATCCACATTTTTCACTTCCGATCCGATACCGATACTTATTAAATCATTATCAGTCGATACCGATACTTTACCGATCCGATACTGTTCAGGTATGTGACTCTGTATAATGAATCTTTTGCACTCTAACTATTCATTAAAAATTGTGTGAGCTAAACCCAATGAAGACACTTTTTAGCCTTACAATAAGGAATCCACTGACTTTAACAGCACACAGGACAGGAGGCAATTATACCACACACATGTCCTCCTTACTCATGGTGCAGCTGAAAAAACTAAAAAAGCGCTAAGCATGA
>JBBPBX010006641.1:18342-45406 GCA_038048925.1 Garcialebias charrua
TGTTATTGATTTTTATTTGTTTTATTACTTGTTTTATTGACATTTAATTCTGTTGCACTTTGTAGCACTTTGAGATTTTCATTAATGAAAAGTGCGTTATAAATTAAATTCATTATTATTATTATATATCTCACATTGTGTCCTAGACGGGACACAGTGTGAAAGTTGAAAAAGAAAAAAAAAAACTCTCCACATAAACAGCAACATACTGGTGACATCATGATACATATATGCATGAGGAAGGCCGACGGAGGTGGAGTTTGTCTGTGGACACTGCCAGATAGTCCCCAGTCCTGATAAGAGATGGTTCAGTGTCTATCAGGCCCACAGATGTCCTTGAGAAGGGAGCGGGTATAGGGGAGGGGGGAGCAGAGCTTCTTGTTCACATTACATCCAGGAGAGTTTGGGATAGTTGGCCAATTCAAGGTCGACACGGGGGAGCCAGATTCAGATAACAACAGTTATTTTGGGTCAGGCTGACTCTGCTTGATTTTTTTCTGCCTTATAGTTCTGCTGGTACGTGTCACTGACAACTCCAAACAGCCAAATTTTGTGGTCATCACTGCCGGGCTGAGCTTGTAGCTTCTCCAAGGTCAATTCCTTTTTGCCAGTGAGTTTCAGGAGCCGCAAGTGGCCAACGATTCTCAGAAATCGCGTTCGGCTTATGGCTCAGCTCACACAGCATCTGAGTCTCACCGCATGGCTCATTCCTTCACACAAGCCGGGCAACGTTGCAATGGCCAGAACAGCTGCTGACATTTTCTGTTTTGGTTGATATGCCAGGTAACCGCCAACTCCAAAGAGCAGAAGTCATGCTATCATAAATCTAATTATGCACGCATCTTCCACATCCTCAACGGACAATACGGACAGGCACATGATCTTCCACTGCCCCCAGGAATCCATCGTGTATCCAGCTGCAAGTGTCCCATCAGGGCATGAGGGCTCTCCTTTGCCCTGTCTTCTCGTAGAGAAAATTTAGTCAATTGTGTTGAGAGACCAGCTGACCAGATCCATAATTTACAATTCGGAAGATTTGTAAAGAGAGGCTCCGATAGGGCTCACAGGACAAAGAGCAAAGCAGGAGGGAAGCAGGAGCGGGAGGAAGTAGCCGCCTTTGTCAAGAGCAAGCAGGAAAAAATATATAATAATAATAATAATAATTAATTCAATTTATAACGCACTTTTCATTACTGAAAATCTCAAAGTGCTACACATATATTGAATGCTACACACATTCATAAACCGGTGGCGGCAGACTACCATGCAAGGTGCTTTCCAGTCCTACCGGGAGCAACTCAGGGTTAAGTGTCTTGCCCAAGGACACAACGACACATGGTGCGGGTCCCGGGAGTCGAACCGCCAACTTTCCGATCGGGAGACGACTGCCATTACCACTACACCACGGCCGCCCCTATATATATATATATATACAGTATATATATTACAGTATAACTATAATAATACTATAATATTTTAACTACCTTCAAACATTTTCACAACCATTTATTTTATTTCAAATGTAAAAACACAATAAGAAGCGACTGAAAATGCATGACGAGGATGAGCGCAGCTTGATTACAGTCATTGTCTTTGTGGGAGAGTGGCAGCAGCAGAGACAGCAGAGACATGTCACCAATTAACATGCACACACACAGACGTCTATTACTGCCTACAGCTTTCAAGTAATATCTTACTCAATTACATCCTTTCAGCCACAATTACCAGACTTCTGTGGTAGCAGAGAGTGGCTTGAAACCACTAATGAGGATATTCCAAGGATGCATCTATTTGATCTGTTTTTCAGATTGTTTAAAAGGTACAGATTTGACATCCTGTCATGGATTTGTCTTTGTGGGCACAGATAACTTGTCTTAAGAGATTTATTTTCCTTTGTGTGCTTTTCTTAAACAGGGCGAGAGGGGCAGAAGAGGCAGATCGAAGCTGTGTCCGAAGGGGACACCAGGGACACCTGGACGTCGAGGAGAGAGTGTGAGATATATTTATGAACACTCTTTCTTGTATCACTTGTAAATCTGTCATCAGTCAATGTTTTAGCTCCTCTTTAGTTTGAGTACCACCAAAGTAAAAACTGGTTAGATTGTTTTATTTCATCCATCCATCCATCCATTTTCTTCCGCTTATCCGGGGTCGGGTCGCGGGGGTAGCAGCCTAAGTAGGGAGGCCCAGACTTCCCTCTCCCCAGCCACTTGGAGCAGCTCCTCTGGGGGAATCCCAAGGCGTTCCCAGGCCAGCCGAGAAACATAGTCCCTCCAGCGTATCCTGGGTCTTCCTCTGGGTCTCCTCCCGGTGGGACATGCCCGGAACACCTCACCAGGGAGGCGTCCAGGAGGCATCCTAACCAGATGCCCGAGCCACCTCAACTGGCTCCTCTCGATGTGGAGAAGCAGCGGCTCTACTCCGAGTCCCTCCCGGATGACTGAGCTTCTCACCCTATCTCTAAGGGAGAGTCCAGCCACCCTGCGGAGAAAACTCATTTCAGCCGCTTGTATCCGAGATCTTGTTCTTTCGGTCATAACCCAAAGCTCATGACCATAGATGAGGGTGGGAACGTAGATCGATCGGTAAATTGAGAGCTTTGCCTTTTGACTCAGCTCTCTCTTCACCACGACAGACCGGTACAGCGCCCGCTTCACTGCGGACGCTGCACCTATCCGCCTATCGATCTCACGCTCCAGTTTTCCCTCATTCGTGAACAAGATCCCGAGATACTTAAACTCCTCCACTTGGGGCAGGACCTCCTCCCCGACCCGGAGAGGGCACGCTACCCTTTTCCGGCTCAAGACCATGGCCTCGGATTTGGAGGAACTGATCCTCATCCCGGCCGCATCGCATTCAGCTGCAAACCGCTCCAGTGAAAGCTGTAGATCACGAGCTGATGAAGCCAATAGGACCACATCATCTGCAAAAAACAGAGAAGCGATTCTAAGGCCACCAAAACGGATCCTCTCAACACCTTGGCTGCGCCTAGAAATTCTGTCCATAAAAGTTATAAACAGAATCGGTGACAAAGGGCAACCTTGGCGGAGTCCAACTCTCACCGGAAACGAGCCTGACTTACTGCCGGCAATGCGGACCAAGCTCTGACACCGGTCGTACAGGGACCTAACAGCCCATATCAATGGGCCTGGTACCCCATACTCCCGGAGTACCCCCCACAGAACCCCCCGAGGGACGCGGTCGAATGCCTTTTCCAAGTCTACAAAGCACATGTAAACTGGTTGGGCAAACTCCCACGCACCCTCCAGGACCCTGTTGAGGGTGTAGAGCTGGTCTAGTGTTCCACGACCAGGACGAAAACCACACTGCTCCTCCTGAATCCGAGGTTCGACTATCCGACGGACCCTCCTCTCCAGAACCCCTGAATAGACCTTACCAGGGAGGCTTAAGAGTGTGATCCCTCTATAGTTGGAACACACCCTACGGTCCCCCTTTTTGAATAGGGGAACCACCACCCCAGTCTGCCAATCCAAGGGAACTGCCCCCGATGTCCACGCGATATTGCAGAGTCGCGTAAGCCAACACAACCCCACAACATCCAGAGCCCTAAGGAACTCAGGACGAATCTCATCCACCCCCGGAGCCTTGCCACCGCGGAGCTTTTTAACCACCTCGGCGACCTCAGCACCAGAGATTGGAGAGCCCGATCCAAAGTCCCCAGGCTCCGCTTCCTCAGTGGAAGACGTGCCAGTAGGATTGAGGAGGTCTTCGAAGTATTCCGCCCACCGACTCACAACATCCCGAGTTGAGGTCAACAGCACGCCATCCCCACCATAAATGGTGTTGGTCGCGTACCGCTTTCCCCCCCTGAGACGCCGGATGGTGGACCAGAATCGCCTCGAAGCCGTACGGAAGTCATTCTCCATGGCCTCTCCGAACTCCTCCCACGCCCGAGTTTTTGCCTCAGCAACCACCCGAGCCGCATGCCGCTTGGACTGCCGGTACCTATCTGCTGCTTCCGGGGTCCCACAGGCCAAAAAGGCCCAATAGGACTCCTTCTTCAGCTTGACAGCATCCCTCACCGCCGGTGTCCACCACCGGGTTCGAGGGTTGCCACCACGACAGGCACCAACAACCTTGCGGCCACAACTCCGATAAGCTGCCTCGACAATAGAGGCGCGAAACATGGCCCACTCGGGCTCAATGTCCCCCGCCTCCCTCGGAACGTGTTCAAAGCTCTCCCGGAGGTGGGAGTTAAAGCTCCGTCTTACGGGAGACTCTGCCAGACGTTCCCAGCAGACCCTCACAATACGTTTGGGTCTGCCAGGTCTGACCGGCATCCTCCCCCACCATCGGAGCCAACTCACCACCAGGTAGTGGTCAGTTGACAGCTCCGCCCCTCTCTTCACCCGAGTGTCCAGGACATGCGGCCGCAGATCAGATGAGACGACAACAAAGTCGATCATTGAACTACGACCTAGGGTGTCCTGGTGCCAAGAGCACATATGGACACCCTTATGCCTGAACATGGTGTTCGTTATGGACAATCCATGACGAGCACAGAAGTCCAACAACAGAACACCACTCGGGTTCAGATCAGGGGGGCCGTTCCTCCCAACCACACCCCTCCAGGTCTCACTGTCATTGCCCACGTGAGCGTTGAAGTCCCCCAGCAGAACAAGGGAGTCCCCAGGAGGCGCACCCTCCAATACCCCCTCCAAGGACTCCAAAAAGGGTGGGTAATCTGCGCTGCCGTTCGGCGCATAGGCACAAACAACAGTCAGAGCCCGTCCCCCCACACGTAGGCGAAGGGAGGCTACCCTCTCGTTCACCGGGGTGAACCCCAACGTACAGGCACCGAGATGGGGGGCAACAAGTATGCCCACTCCTGCTCGGCGCCTCTCACCAGGGGCAACTCCAGAGTGGAAGAGTGTCCAACCCCTCTCAAGGAAACTGGTTCCAGAGCCAGAGCCATGCGTTGAGGTGAGTCCGACTATTTCTAGCCGGAACCTCTCAACCTCACACACTAGCTCAGGCTCCTTCCCCACCAGAGAGGTGACATTCCATGTCCCAATGGCCAGCTTCTGTAGCCGAGGATCAGACCGCCAGGGTCCCCGCCCTCGGCCACCACCCATTCCACAATGCACCCGACCCCTTTGGCCCCTCCCACAGGTGGTGAGCCTATGGGAATCACTGAAGGTGATTGTTTTATTTTTATTTATTTATTTTTTTTTTTAACTGATAAAAGTTCAGACTCTGGATATTTTGATCACTGAAGGTCTGCTGTGTCATTTTTCATGCAGACGTCTGTCATGATTCTCGGGGTTTTGTCTTTGTGAGGTTGTGTTTTATTGCGCTGGTTGCCAAACTTTCCCTTGTTTTATTTTGAGATTCTCTGTGTTCATCTTGTTTTCTGTTACTTAGTTCCTCCCTGAGTCATTATCTGTACTTCCCTCAGTCAGCCTTGCCTTCAATTTATCATTCACACCAATCTGCCCTCTAGCTTCAGCTACACTCAATCACTACCGGTAATCACTTCTCTCAACAGATTTATCCTCCCAGTTCTCATTCAGCCATTGCTCATCACATTGTTTGATGTTTTTTATTTTTTATTTCTGGTTTTGCTATGTGCTTGGCTTTTTGTATCGGTCAGTTTTCTGCTCTGTCAGCTGTTTGTTTTATTAAAGTTTTACCAGGCAGTTTTATTGCCTGTGTGTCTGCATCTTGGATCCTTGGAGCAACATGTTTTCTGACAAAATCTGGGATTTTCCCACAACTTAATTCCCAAATTCTTGTCACAATTTTACATAAATAAGAAGTGCATGTGTGAATAAGTGGACTAACATCATCAGAAGGGCCTTAAGCAAACTCCACATGGCTATTTTTTGTATCATATAGTCTTAGTAAAATTAGTAAATTAGTGGTTTCTGTGAACGAGTAGCCATATGACAGACCCCTCTAATATTGTTGCAACTTTCTACATACCTTTTTTATGTTTTTAGTAGTTAAAACAGCAATTCCTCACAAAATTATAGACATTATGCACTTTTTTGAATAATACACCAGTATTGGTGTGTCATGTTTGCTCGTACAGTCCTTTGGTTTATAAGAAAAAAACAGTAAAACATCAAAATAGACTGTAAATATATATACATATATGAATATTAGTCTTTATTTTTATTTTTTCAAGGGTTCAATGGGTGTTGAAGGATCAAAGGGAGACAAAGGAGAACCTGGGCTCTCGGTACGTCAGTATTACAATGACTCATTAAATGTTTTTAAACAGTAAAGTTGTTAAAAACTAGCTGGTCTCTTAAATGTTGTTTTCCTCTGTGTGAAGGCAGAAGAAGTGAAGGAGTTCGTGACTCAGGAGGTGGTAGAAAAGTGTGGTAAGAGTGTGCACACATCGATTGTACAAGCACAGTTTGGATCCTGGAGAGTGTCTGTGTGTGAATAAACATGTGTTTCTAGAAAGGCCTGCATATTGTAAGTATGTGTGTGTGTCTGTGTGTGTGTAGCATGTGGCTATTTGTTGTGGAGCTCCTGTGGCAGCAGCATGGCACCCATGTGTGTTGAGCCATCTGTTATGTTCTCTCTGAGGAACACACACCATGGTGCCAGCAACAGTAAAGCCATTCACAAACATGAGCGTGCAATTAGCAGGGACGCCTTCCTACAAATCCACGCACGTACAAAAACACATGAAACACATCTTTTCCACATGGGACGTTTTAATTTGACCTAATATGAAAATGTGTACACTTAAAAATTTTATTTCTAACAACCTTCACACTTTAACGTGTCCTTAGATTAAAGTTCATTGAATCCTGCTTTTTATCACAGCAACAGCTTTTATATGTAATAATATATAGGTCAATTCTGTGCAGTTTTATTGAGTAGATTTATACGACAGCATAACAAAGAGAGCAATGTGTGATGTGTGAATGTGAAATGTCAAGTGTTTGTGTTGGTGCTGTTTCAAATTAAAAACTGGTCAAAATGGAGGTAAAATTTCCTAACTTAGCCATAAGTACTGTATATAGGATTGTGTTTTTAATATTCAAAGTTCAATGAAATACGTGTAAATTGGCATCAGTTGTTATTCTAAAGTTTTTATACCATCAGGTCAAACCTTTTTTTAAGATAATTGTATAATAATTGGACAGTTATGAATATTCACCACGACAAATCTGGTTTAGTTTCTGTGTAATAAGCATAAATCCGAACTTCAAAGTGTTTCTGTTTATTTCATAACAATTTGACAATATAACAATATAACATTACATGTGTGACAAAGATTTGAGCTGAACGAGAACAGTTCACGATTTCTCGCTACCGTCCACAAGTTTTCCTTTTCCTATTACAGCAGTTGAACTATAGTTCAATGATGTGACTTTTTACAGACTTTTTGAGGATAAAGAAAATTAAAATTTGTGATTGGTGTTTGTGTAACTCAGGCTCTGTCTTTTTTTTATTTCATTTTATATTTTGCAGGATTGGAATACAAGTTCATGGTAAAGTCCGTGGATCCAGATGCAACATCTGCAATCACAAAAAGTAAAAATAATCTGGAGGATGCAGTGTTTTCCATCACCAGTGATCTTCATGAGGAAGAGGAACACAAAGTGAAAACATATAGAGACACTTTTACAGAAATGGGTCCTTCTATGAAGCTTGCAGAAGAAAAGAAGTTGCCAAACTCTACTGGTAAGGATTACTAAGGAAATTTATTGAAACAAATCCCAACAAAACTATGGAGGCATGCAATAACTAAATACTAAAAAATACTAAAAAAATCGAAGAAGAAAATAACTAACATTTGAATTATAAATACAGTTTTTTGTCTCTAAAAATGCAGTAGAAAATTAAACATATGCAGGTGGTACAAACAAAATATCAAGCTTATTAGTGAATGTAGCTGCAGGCAGAAATCATTTTCTGAATCTGAAGCTATTTGTAATTCTTGCTTCAGGGAAACCAACCAGACAGCTAATCAAAGCCTGAGGCTGCCATTGCTCAGTGTCAATGCAGCCAGTATGATAAGAATTACAGCTGTCCATCATTTCAGGCTAATATTTACTCATGAATTTGGAGAACTCAAAAAAATTATAACAGTTTTGAATCTCTGCAGGTTTTTTAAAAAAGAAATCTGTGGTTTTACAGCACATGAAGTGACGTGTGTATTGATGCACAGATTAAATATCCTCATATGGATGCATTTCAAAAAGTTCACCTTGAGGCAAAGATGCAGAGCTGAGGTGCACAAGATTCATTTGAGTAACAGAAGAAAATCAAAGGTTTTAAATCACCCATGAAAAATAAACTAATGAAATTACTTAGACTGAGGTAAAAATATCGCCTTCATTTGTAATGTTTGACTTTCACGCTTTATTTACAGTTAATTTTAACCTTTTAAAGCTTGTAGTACCTCTGTTTTATGAACTGCGTTTCTTTGTTTTGAGTCATGTCTTTAAAAAAAGACGTTCAATACAGAAACAACTAAGCTCCTCGGATGAGAAGCGAAACGTCTTCTGTTACAAATAAAGTCCAGTTGTTTATGTATTGAACGCCTTTTTTCGATTTGATCATGTCCTGGATGACTGAAAATCTTCACCAGCATGAGTCATGTCTTTGTTTAATATTTACAGAGCCCTGGAGGGGACGTGGGGGATTTTTTTCTTTTTCGTTCCCTCGCAATAGTTTTGCGTTCCCTGTACTGTAGTGTTACCTCACAGACAACAGCAACAATGGAACAGACACCTGTTTGCTGACTCTGTTGAGGTTTTTAAAAAACAACTGAAAACACTTTTATTCGCTCAGGCTTTTATGTCATGATTTTAATGTATTTTTCATTGATTGATATTTGTAGTTTTTATGCTTGTTTTATTCTGTGTGTACTTTTACCGTTGGTTTTTATTGTACAGCGCTTTGTGATTTTATGTCTGTGATAAGCGCTCTAGAAATTAACCTTACTTACTTACTTACTTGCTTACCTGTGTTTGAGGTTCATGCAGGAGTTTGTGACTTGGCACTATACAAATACTGTAAAGTGAACTGAATTGAATTTTTAAATCAGCCTTAACTATAAGGATATCCAGTGTGTGCTGCAGTGGTAAAATTAATTTTACGTTGTATATTTCACGTTCATGTTCCGTGGATTCAGCGGTGGCTTCCTCGTTCGAGCCGACGCAGGCAGCCTGCGCTCAGTCTGTCCCTCCAAGGAGCGATGGTTCACTTAGGGACCGTCAACAAATTACTGTATTTCCAGAGTACGTATTTGTCAAAGCAGCACCGTGTATCATAACTAAAGTTTTCTCAGTATATTTCTGCATGATGATAAATCATGAATTTTCTCACCACCATTTAAAATCCAAAAGAACAAAGTGGCACTTGTGTTTCAAAAGTACTGTAACTTTCTTTTAAAGCATCAAAGTCCATGCTCAATCATCCAGGTACAAAATACAATAATGGTCAGTCAGGTCATCTGGACAGTTTCTTTTTTGTGGAAAGACGTTTCACCCTCGATTTGGAGGGCTTCATCAGTCACCAGCAAAACCAGCAAACTGGTTGGTCCACTAAAGGAGTGTACTGCTTAGTGGGGAAAACAGTTTACTTGGGACTCCTCAGACTGATGAAGTCCTCCGGAAGTGTGGGCTTAGTGCGTTTTTAGTTAACGTTTTTCTTAGTTCATATGTTAGATCTTATTTTTGTTTTTCTTTTACACACATTTTTATACTTTTGTTGGATGTAACTGGGACCCTGTGTACACAATTTCATTCCACCCCATGTGGTGGAATGACAAATAAAGAATCTTGAATCTTTGAATCCTTGAATGAACTTTGATGCTTTAAAAGAAAGTTACAGTACTGTACTTTTGAAACGCAAGTGCCACTTTGTTCTTTTGGATTTTAAATGGTGAGAAATTTCAGGATTTATTACCATGCAGCAATATACTGAGAAAACTTTAGTTATGATACATGGTGCTGCTTTGACAAATACTCTAGAAATATATCTCAAATATTATAACGGTGTTCAGACCAAGCTCATTAGTCCGGTTGACGGTCCCTAAGAGAACCATCGCTCCTCTGTGGGTCAGACTGAACAGCTGACTGAAATCAAAATGTCTGCGTCGACTTGAATGAGGCCCTGAATCCATGGAGCATGAACGTGAAATATCCAACGTAAAACTAATTTTATTTACCACAGCAGCACAAACTGGATATCGTTATATTTAACTGATTTCAAAACAAAACTCCATTAAATCATGACCAGTTTCTTTGAGGGAGGAACGCTGTTGTCTGTTATGTAACACGACATACAGTACAGTATTGCGAGGGAAGGCAAAAGTTTAAAAAAAAAAAATCCCCCATATCCCCCCTAGGGCTCCGTAAATATTCACATTTGTGTTTTTGTTTTTATGTATTGAACTAATTTCTATTTTTAAGATTTGTGGCTTTAAGGTTACATTTTGAACATGAATCATCTACACAGCATGGATTTTACCTAATAAAGTTTTTTTGTGTAGGGTCTGATAATAATGGCAGCCTAATTTTGTTATGTTTAATGTTTAGATCACCATTATATTTATTGTCCTTCACCAAACTGTTTGTGTGTAATGTTGAAAGCAAGCATTGGATATACTGTATTTTTTTGGACTATAAGGCTTAAAATCCTTTAATTTTCTCAAAAATCAACAGTGAGCCTTATAATCTGGTGCACCTTGTGTATTAATTTGGGTTGTGCTTACTGACCTAGAACCGATTTTATGTGGTTATTGAGAATGAGTTTTATAAAATTTGACGTATCTGTTTTATTTCGCTTTATGCGCCTTATACTGTAGTCAGAAAAATATGGTTATAATGGTCGCCACAGCCAACTGACAATAGCAAACATAAAAATGACCATCAGTCAATCAGTGTTATAGATACTGATTTAAGTTTGGTGTGTTTCTAGCTGAGAGTCGCTCCAAGAGCAACTCATTGCTCATGACGTTCGCATTAACCGTTGGAGTCAACTCTATTTGTTTGTTAGCAAAATAACTCGGGAACCACTTAGCAGTTTAAAGTTTGAAAATGAATGAACTGATGCTCCACAACACTCAAATGCATTCAAATGAGCCCAAACTACGGTGGCCTAAGGAGTCAATGAACAACATAAAAAAAATGGAATTACATTTGGAAAAACACAACAAAAACACAACATTTGAAAAAACGAAATTACATTTGAAAAAACGAAATTACATTTGAAAAAACGAAATTACATTTGAAAAAAAACAAAATGAAATTTGAAAAAACGGAATTACGCCAAAGCGTAAGTGGCCAGAATCACATTAGAAGAAACGGAATTACATTAAGCCAAACCCGAAGTGGCCGAAGCGGAAGTGGCCCGAATCACATTAGAAAAAACGGAATTACATTTGGAAAAAACAGAATGACATTTGGAAAAAACGGAATTACATTTGAAAAAAACAGAATGACATTTGGAAAAAACGGAATTACATTTGGAAAAAACAGAATGACATTTGGAAAAACGGAATTACATTTGAAAAAAAAAAACACAGAATGACATTAGAAAAAAAAAAAAAATTCAAATGTAATTCCATTTTTTTTTTTTTAAGTTCATTTACACCTTAGGGCCATCGTACCAAACTGCTGCCGGCACTCATTAAGTCCTCTCTGGTGACTGGTCCAGTGAGAGAGAATATTTCTTGTTCTTTGAAGGCCGAGTCCAGCAAAACGTCCGACTTCTGATGGACTTTATTTCTGTCTTCAGAGTCTCATGAGGGAGGAACTGTTGCATGGACAGAGAGGAGGAAAAGAACGGTGTTTGGAACAAAGGATGTTGGTGAGTGGCCAAGACAACAGATTTTCTTCTTTTCTTTATTTCCCTTGGCTGCACGCTCACTGTTTTCTCCTTTACTTTTTAAAACACCATTTATGAGTAAATGAGCTGAAATAATAAAGTAGGAGAGGAGAACAATATGAGACCACTTTTTTAAAGATCGAGCTTAAAATAATTTCTTGCATTACCATGTGGTGATGAGATAATACAAGTCCACAAACATGACTCTGTAACTTGTTTTAATGGCAGAGCGCTGTTCGGAGCTGATGTCAGAAGGATCCTGTTCAGACTACATCCTGCTCTGGTACTTCCATGTCCAGTCGGGGGAATGCCGGCCGTTTGTGTACGGGGGCTGCGGCGGCAACCGAAACCGGTTCAGTTCTAAACAGGAGTGCCAAAGTTGTTGTGTGATGGAGAGCGGAGCAGCAGGAACCCCTTCAGATCACACGGGGGACGTGCTGTCCCACAGCTGATGCAACCGCATGGTTTTCCTTTACTTGGAAAATAGTGCAGATGTGGAAATTGCCAGAACTGTTCTTTCACAGTGAGCAAACATTACAAATGAAGCCTACATGATGCTGAATTGTGCACATAACTAAGTATAATGTTAGTTTTGTATTTTTGCATTGTCTTTATTTATGCTAATGTTGTTTTTACTGTAAAACTGTGGTTTTCTTCTGAATTACTGAAACATTTGCAGTCATGGGGAAAAGGGAAGTCCACTCTCTTTCAATGTACAGTGTTATGATCTGATTTTTACCAAGTTATAAAACTATTTAGATCTTGTAATGAGTGTACAAAAACACAACAGATTCCATCATGCCATTTTACAGTAAACAATCTGTAAAACACTAAGTCCACCAAAGATTCAACAACTTTTACAACCTGCTTTACTGTGAAGTGGTGACTTTATGTATACAGTATATGACTTTACCAGTCACGTTGTTGTGGAGGACCTACACTTATTTTCAATGTTGCTTCGGTTCTGTGAGGATTGTAGACGTTCATTTCTGCAGCCCATCACAACATTTTAGTCAGGTTGAGGTCTGGAACCATTACAACACTGTCATTTTTTTTTTTCCTCAGCCGTTTGGTTATAGATGCTCATTTGGGATCATTGTCTTGTTGCGTTGTTCGGTTTTAGCAGAGCTGTTCATGGTTGAGAGACCCACCACAGCTTAGTGGTTAGCACTGCTGCTTCACAGCAAGAGGGATTTATTATTATTTAAAGACATTAATAAAATAAATAGGTTGACTCAATGACTGCAAAGTGCCATACCTTGGTGTCATCTGTCCAACAGACACCGTTCCAGAAGTGTTTCCTTCAGATGCATCTAGTTTCCTCTCTCAACATTATGCTGATGAAGATTCTCAGTCGTCCAGCACATGATAAATCAAAAAAGGCGTTCAATACAAGATCAACTGGACTTTATTTATATACAAATAAAGTCCAGTTGATCTTGTATTGAACGCCTTTTTTGACTCTCTCAACATTGCACTCTGACATCGGGGTGAATTTGCTGCAACGTCCACTCTTTGGAAAATGGTCAAATGTCCTGAAGGTTCTCCACTTGTGAATATCGTTTGTCTGTGCAGAACGGTAGACCAAATTATTTGGATATGACCTTTAACACTTGCCAGATTGATGGGCAGCAACGTTGCTTCTCTAAGGTCATTGCTGATGTCTTTCCACTCGGGCATTGTGCTAACACACACCTGTATGCTCCAGAGCAGCTATAGCTCCTGCTTTTTCTGAATGTCAACACACTGATGGTCTGATCAGTAACAACAGTTTTTAAAATTTACTTCTTTTTTTGGTTTAATACAAAATAACAGGGTGGAATCTGCTGTGAGGTTAGATTTAAATCATTTCAGATCCTGGTAAAGACCTACCGGGTAATAAGGGTGGACTGTTTTTTTCCCCCATGACACAAGTTTGTAATGTTTTTAATCGCCCTTTAGTGATTTTTTAATGTCATCATGTAATGCTACTGAAAAATTAAATATTTTGTGATTTTTTTCCCCCCCCATTGTTTACTTTTCTCCTAAAAGTTAACTTCAACATATTTATTTTATTGCCCTACAATGTGAGCAAAAGACCAAAGCAGGTGGCCCTGTTGCCACTGTCATGGCTACATATGTTCCTGTGGTGGGGGTGTTACGGGTCAGGCTGGAAGCCAGACGAGAGGCCAACGGGGACTCGGTCACCCTCCATCAGACCTGCTCAGCAGTGGTAGGGGATTCCAGTGGGTGCTCATATGGAGGCAGCACGATCTGAATGTAGTTGTGTTTTATACTATTAAAAACAAAAAAGCAAGTTAACCCCTGGAAATGCCGCAAGCGGAAATGTTAAAAAACGGTCTCGGATCTCATATTGGCAACTTTCTAATTTAGATCTCACAGGTGAATTCTTGAAAAATGTCATCTGACTCTGACGGAGGAGTCTCATATGAACAAACCTCCTGTGGCTGTCTTCATGTGATGCTGCGCTGTAATGCACTCCCATGTGAGAGGACGCCTCATAAATCTGTAAGAATTACTTTTTATGCACTTCATATGAGCTTTGAGGGAAGTTGAAGTTGTTAATAATGCTTTCAAACCTGCATGAGATATTCTGGGTTTTTTTTTTCAAGGTGTATTAGGCAACGTTGAGCTTTCTGAGAGATTGACTTCTAACCATTAATTATCTTCTTCTTCTTTTGGCTTTTCCTTCTTTAGGGCTCGCCACAGCCAATCAATTAGACATGAATCATATAGAAATTGACTTTTGTGGGTCTCATTACATGGAAAATGAAAAATATAGACACTTTTATTTTACTTTACTTTACTAAACTGCCTTTTAATGAAAGAAACTGGTCAGAAATCAGCTAAAAACAAGACTCCACACCAAACCCATGATCAAAGTTTAAAGTGTTTTCGTCTGAGGTGAGTAAAAACCCTTCACGGTGTCAAAATGAGTTCAAAATTCAAAAAATGTTTTGTCAATTTAATAACAGTGAAGAGAGTCGTGTCATTTCAGGAGAGGGAGAACATCTAGTTTTTTTCTCCAGCATTCCATCCCCTGTGTGACACACCAGTACAAAAACATGACACTCCCACCACCATGCTTCACAGCTAGTACAGTGTTCTTGCATTTGAAAGCATCACTTTTACTCCTCCAAATGCATTTATTGTCATTGGGGACAAATAGCTGAGTCTTTGTTTTGTCTGGACGTCAAAGATGTCTCCAGACTGTCCGTGTTCAAGCTGGAGGAGCAGTTAACTATAACTTCACTGTAGTTAGATCAGTTTTCATGGTAGACTTGGTGCTTGGGTTGATCCAGCTGGTGCTGTCTAATGCTGGTGAAGAGAAACTACCAGCTACAGTTGATCATGATCACTAATGAGAACTGAACAGTCCTGGTCACGTGAAGATTATGTGACCTTCAGCATCACAATCATTAGAAGGTCTGGTGCCTGTAGCAATTTGGTGCCGTGGATTAGAAAAAATCCACAATAAAATCCACTTTGTGTGCTCAAATCCTGTTCTTAAAGCTATTAAAGCTGCATTTGTTCGATCATTCCAGCCTGGAAGAAGAACTGTTCAAATAAATCATTAATAGCCCCTGAAATAATTTGTGCTCGGGGGGGAATTCTGACAGCATTATTTTGTTTAATTCTCCCATCATTACCTCCATTTTTATGGTTTGCACCACACATATTAGACCCATCAGCATGTTGTCTGATGCTTTTTGCTTCAATTTCATGAACTAAAATCTTTAAATTTCTCTAATTTGGGGGGAAAAAAATGCTAATTTTTTTCTCTGAACTTGACGTTTGACTGAAGAAACCTGCAAAATCACTGCTTTATAAGTGATCCACTACAAATAGATGTGAGTGAAAAGTGTTCAATCGAGCTGGCTGAGAAGCAGAAAATAAGATTGTAAAGGATCACGTGACAGGTGTAGAAGTTGAGGCCACATAAAGTTTCTCAAAGTCGTGAGAACTCGTCTACAAACAGGAGGTCGCAACATTTCGTGACATCACTGCTCGAGGACCAATGAGATGTCTCACAGGAAACTCAAATGTCAAAGGGATGACGTGGTTGCTGGCGCAGGGCTGCTGCAGTTTGAAGTCTCCTATTAAACCCATGCATGGACGCTGAGACTCACCTCCGCACTGTTTGATTGGGTTTGATTGTTTGGGATCAGAAGAGTCTGGGGGTTTCCTGCAGAATCGAGTGGTAAGAAAAAACACATTTCATCTTATTGCTCTATGGTGCGTAAACTTATCCTCATAACGTGCATTAAGTTTGCAGGAGTTCCCTCACACCCCGTGTTGTTTTGTTTTTGTTGACTTTTGTCTTGTTGTCTCCAGAGGACACAGCATGCTGTCCTCCCTGAAGACCCTGCTGCTGCTCTCGGTCCTGTGCGCGCCGACCTCCAGCCTGTGCCTGCGCCTCCATGGCTCGGACCTCCTCTGCAACCACCCGGCTGTCCGGGCTCCAAGCGACACCAACCAGCCGGGCTACTCCCAGGAAGACAGCTGGGGCTCCCTCCTGCAGTCCGCGGAGTACCTCAGCCCCGCGTCCCCCTCCTCCTCCAGCCGGGAGAGAAGGACTTCAAGTCCCGCAAACTACCGCTTCACGAGCCGGACGAAGCTCAGGGGCCAGCTGCTGCGTAACAGCATCCAGCAGGGGGACCGCAGGAGCAGACTCACCCTGTCCCTGGACGTCCCCACCAACATCATGAACGTCCTGTTCGACGTGGCCAAAGCCAAGAACCTGCGCGCAAAGGCGGCGGAGAACGCGCGTCTCCTGGCGCACATCGGACGGAGAAAATGAGCAAAAACAACAAAAAACACTGAGAAAGTTTCATGAAATGATTAAACATCCACGAGCAGCAATGTGATCATTTATTCCTCAAGTAAATAATTTGTCTCTGCTGGAGGAGATGGCGTAAAACATTTTCTAACATTGTTTGTGTTATCACAGCTTTTATTCCCATCAACCAACAGAAACATCTCCAGATGTGTTTAGCAAACTCTGAACATGCTTTAACATTTAGATGAATGAAGAATGGTGAAATAAACGAAGTTGATTTCCCCTACAGTATTAGAGGAAATTAAATGAGTTTATTTTCATTTTCAATTTTATTTATTATTTGAACTGTTATACTTTATAATTGTGAATTGCAGAATGTTTTGCTTTTCATTAGCAAACAAAAATACTTGACAAGTTTTACTTTTTTTTGTTTTTCATGTATTTTATTTATTGAATGTTTTATTATTTGCTAAAAAATTTTAAATAAGTCACTTTGTCTATAATTTTCTCTACCTCCAAAACTCATGAATTACAGTAAAATGCAAATGCATGCGAATGTATGTGTTCTTCAGATGTCCCTTATTTTTATACTGCAAATAAAGGATTATTTTTCCTGAATTAAAGCAGACGCAACCACGTACGTGTGTTTGTATACATTTTTTATGTACAATGACATCCGTTAAACATAAGAGTTACGGCATGTAAATAGTATTAATACTTGGTGTGCTTGGCAAGAAATGAACAAAAATAAACGTGAGAAAATTGCGGAAAAAGTTTGAAGATCAAACTGCAGTTTTGTCATGCTGTCATTTTATAAGTTGACCACAAGAGGGCAATAAAACACCTTTATTTTTAAACGACACTATTAGTATTACAAGGGTTTCTTTTAAATATTGCCTCTCAGATCTTCCATACAGATCAGGTTAAGATATTATTAAACCAGTACTGTACTACAAAACAGATTGGATTTTTTTATTTATTTTTATAAATAAAACCTAAAAGGCACATGCTAGGATTTTAGTTTTAGGAACGCGCCAACGTCAGACTTAACGGAACGATGTCGCCCTCTTGTGGTTATAAACTGCACTACAGATTTTAGATCTGAGTAAGCAGCCCACTCGTGAAAAAAAGATTTAGTTATTTATTTAATGTTTATTGTTCAGTAAAATTATTATATTAATTGTAGTTAATAGTATGTTTTCGAAGTATTTCCACATGAAACACGACTGATGACGTGACAGTTAAATAAGTTAAATTGCGAAAAAAGTTTGAAGCTCTGCAGTTTTGTTATGTCATGTCATTTTATATTTTGAATCAAAAAGGCGTTCAATTCAAGATCAACTGGACTTTATTTGTAACAGAAGACGTTTATATTTTGACCACAAGAGGGCACCAAAAAGACTTCCACAAAAATATGTATTAGTTTTAGATAACTGGCGCCCCATCACATTATTAAATAATGATTATAAAATTTTAGCATTATGCTTAGCAAATAAACTGAAAAAAGTACTTCATGATGTTATTGGGGAAACTCAAAATGGTTTTATGGCAGGAAGACACATAATTGATAATATAAGGCTTATCTTAGATTTATTAGACTACGCAGATTTAATATCAGAAAATAGTTTTGTTCTCTTTCTTGACTTCCATAAAGCGTTTGACTCACTGGAACATGATTTTTTATTTAAAACTTTGGATCTGTTCGGTTTTGGTGAGCACTTTAAGAAATCAGTACGCACCCTTTGCTGGAGGCAATGCTCAATTAAACTAGCTCATGGAACCTCTGGCAGATTTAATAATAATAATAATTTGTCACATTTGTCATCTGTGTATGTTCCCATACTTGACAGACGAAATTGGTCTCTGCATTTAACCCAACCACCACCAGGTGGTGCAGTGAGCAGCCGTAGTCAGCGCTTGGGGAGCTGGGGAAATAGATGTGCACTCATAGACACCCCAAGGTGTGCCGTGGCCGGGGTTCGAACCTGGGTCCTTCGGATAAAATGTTGAGCGTGGAATTAGACAAGGTTGTCCAATTTCTCCATTTTTGTTCAAAAGTCAAAGTCAACTTTATTGTCAGAACTGCAATATGTACAGGACATACACAGAATTGAAATTACGTTTCTCTCAGTCCCTCGGTGCAACAGTAACTATTTAAACATTGAAACACTGAAACATATAATAGACATAAGCATAAAATAGTAAAGCTGTAACACTGTCCTGAGTTTTTGCATAGTGGTACAAGAGTATGAAAATTTACACCAACTCTAAAACTAAAACACTAAACATTTAATGAACATAATACTGTCCTGAGTTTTTGCATACTAGTATAGAAAAAGTATAAAAAGTATAACTATAAAATAAACTAAAGGTTCTAGCATTGACATTTGCAAAGTGGCAAAGCAGCATATGAGTTAATGTACACAGTATATGTATGAGGTAGTAGTTGATGTTGTTATAGAGGCAAAAGTGGCATATGCAGTAAGGCACATTGGGCATCCTTAAATAAGGCTGGTCAGAGAATACTGTATATGTATCAGCAGTAGTGTAGATATAAAAGTAGTAATAAATGTAAGCAGTAGTAATAAATGTAAACAGTATTAATAAATGTAAACATTGAATGTAACCAGTAGTATGTAAACAGAGAATGTAAACAGTAGTATGACTATAGGCAGTAATGTAGTACAAACATTAGTGCAAATATGAGAAGTAGTGCAAACTGAATGAGCACATGACCGAGAGTTTAGTGAATAACCCGTTTGATGACACAGAGTCCAGTGTTAAAATCTTTGTGTTGAGTGGTAATGTGTGAGAAAGTTTTTTGTGTTAAGGCAGTTCAAATGGGAGGGGAGGCAGAGCAGGCAGAGTGTTTAGCATTCTGACTGCCTATGAACAGAGCTGTCTCTCGGTTCGAGCCTGGAGACTCCTCAGTCTCTTCCCTGATGGCAGCAGTCTAAAGCGGCTGTGTTCCTTCTTCCTATGGAGATTTTAGCACATTTCATTAAAAACAGCTGCATAAAAGGTATTCAGATTGCTGGTAGAGAAATATGTTTGAGCCAACTGGCAGATGACACAACTCTATTTCTAAAAGATTGCTCTCAAGTAAAGTGTGCTGTTGAGCTGCTTGGTGAATTTTCTGCAGCCTCAGGTCTCAACCTTAACTTATCTAAATGTGAGTTACTCCCTATTAAAACATGTCATGACACAGAGATCTCAGGAATTCCAGTAAAACACAAAGTTAAATATCTTGGTATCTATATTATAAAAGAGGAGGACCAAAGATTAAGTGATAACTTTAATCCCCTTGTTACTGTAATTCAAAAAAAATTCAATTTATGGGTACAGAGAGATTTATCCATCTCCGGTCGTGTATTACTTTCTAAGGCTGAAGGTCTCTCCAGTTTGGTTTATGCGACTTCTGCCTTGGAGGTTCCCAAGGACATCATTTCAAAAGTGGATAAAACATTGTTTGATTTTATTTGGAAAAAAAAGGTTCATCTAATCCGAAAAAATGTTATGATAAATAAGCTGTGCTCTGGTGGGTTTAATGTATTAGACTTACAGACTCTAAACTCCTCCTTTAAAATTAAATGGATCAAAAGATATCTCTTAAATCCAAACTCTTTGTGGAACTTCATTTCAACACATGTATTTGAAGCATTGGGTGGTCTATCTTTTATTTTAAGGTGTAATTACAACATTGACAAAATTCCGATCAAACTCTCCAATTTCCACAAACAGCTGTTTTTGTGCTGGACTCTGGTTCACAAACACAATTTCTCTCCACACAAATACTATATCTGGAATAACAAAGACATTTGTTTTAAACATAAATCTATTTTCTTTAAAAATTGGTTTGACAGAGGAATAGTTCATGTACATCAGTTATTCAACAAAGACGGCAACACTTACTCTTACAGTGAATTTTTAACTACGTATAACTTTCCAGTACTACCAAAAGAATTTGCAATTGTCTTTGATGCAATTCCATCTGGTGTGAAAATGTTGATGTCAAATCCTGTACAAAACGGCACAAACTATTTAACTGAAGAATTATTCATTGGTAACTCTGACCCTTTTTTAAGTGACAAAACAAATAACAAATGTATTAGAGAATTCTAAAAAAGCTAAGTCTGGTCCTCTGGACATTCAAAAAATAAAACAAAACAAAGCAAAAAAAATGTAGAAACGTTTCGTCTTTCGTCCGAAAGACTTCCTCAGTCTGAGTTGCTGTGTTCAGCTCAGTCTTATAAATAGCACCCTCCCACAGTGTTGCACAACCAGTTGGCTGATGACAGCCTGAAACCAGTTGCTCACATGATCAAGGAGGGCCATCAGCCTAACAATGGATCATTAGCACCCTGATGGTTGTTTGCTATTCACAGAGGGCTGAGTGATACTAGCAATAACAGCATTGTAAGAGGGGGACAGTTGAACCCGGAGGCCTCCACCCCTGTTTAATGATGGACGGTTTCTTTTCACAAAGATGGCCTCCTTTACTCCTCTCTCAAACCATCGTTCCTCTCTATCAAGGATGTGAACATCTTCATCCCTGAAAGAGTGACCGCTGGCCTGGAGATGAGTGTAGACCGCAGAGTCCTGACCTGATGATGTTGATCTTCTGTGCTGGGCCATCCTTTTGGCCAGTGGCTGTTTAGTTTCCCCGATATAAGACTGATCACAGCCCTCCTGACACTGAACAGCATACACAATATTACTCTGTTTGTGCCGGGGGACTGGATCTTTGGGATGAACCAGTCTTTGCCGTAATGTATTTTGGGGTTTAAAAGCCACTGGGACGTTGTGTTTAGAAAATAAACGTCTCAATGTCTCTGAAACTCCCGCAACATACGGAATGACCACTGGTCTGGGTTCCTTCTTTTCACCTGATGGCTGGCTGGAGTCCTGTTTGGGTTTCTTCTCTGCTTTCAGGAAGGCCCAGTTAGGATATCCACATTTCCCTAGAGCCTGTTTTGTGTGTGATTTCTCCTTCTGTCTGGCTCCTAAGTTAGTGGGGACGCTGTCTGCTCTGTGGTACAGAGTCCTGATGACTCCTAACTTGTGCTCCAGAGGGTGATGGGAGTCAAACTGTAAATACTGGTCTGTGTGGGTGGGTTTGCGGTACACCTCAGTTTGCAAATTTCCTCTATCAGAAACTGAGACCTCACAGTCCAAGAAAGCCAACCTGCCATTTTTTACATCTTCTCGTGTGAACTTGATATATTTATCCACAGAGTTGATGTGATCAGTGAAATGTTGGACTTCCTGAGATTTAATTTTAACCCAGGTGTCATCAACATACCTGAACCAATGACTTGGTGGTCTCCCTGAAAAGGAAGTCAAGGCTTTCTTTTCTACCTCCTCCATGTACAGGTTGGCAACAATAGGAGAAACTGGCGACCCCATAGCACACCCATGTTTCTGCCTATAATATTGCTCCCCATATGTGAAGTAGGTTGACTGCAGGCACAGTTTCAAGAGTTGACACAGTTGCTCTGTGGAAAGTGTGGTCCTGCTGTTCAGAGTGGTGTCTGATTTTAACCTTAAACAGACCACCTCTACTGCTTCATCAACAGGAATACATGTAAAGAGTGATGTGACATCAAAAGAGACCATTGTTTCATCAGTCTCCATGATGACACCCTTCACCTTCTCCACAAAGTCCATGGTGTTCTGTATGTGGTGTTCTGAGCTGCCAACTAAAGGGATGAGTACAGATGCCAGATATTTGGAAACATTGTAAGTGACCGAGTTAATCATGCTAACAATTGGTCTTAAAGGTACACCTTGTTTGTGGATTTTGGGTAAACCATACAGACTGGGCGTGGCCTCCCCTGGGTACAGTCTGTGGTACAGAATACTGTCAATAGCCTTGTCCTGCTTTAAAATTTTCAGGCAATCTATCAACTTCTTCTTGTAACCACTTCCTGGATCTCTTTTCAGCGGTTCATAAGTGGTTACGTCACTAAGGAGTGACATAACTTTCTCATGATAGTCTTTCTGGTTCAAAATCACTGTGCACCTTCCTTTGTCTGCTGGGAGAATTATGATGTTTTTGTCCTTGCTAAGAGTGTTGAGTGCATCTTTCTCTTCTCTACTGATGTTGGAAGGTGGTGGTTTAGCATTACTGAGACAGGCTGAAACTTTGACTCTGAGTTGTTCTGCTTCAAACTCTCTAATTTTGTTGTTACGGATGGCTGACTCAGTGGCTGTGATCATCTCTACTAGAGGAATTCTACTTGGTGCCACTGCAAAGTTTAGTCCCCTGGCAAGAATCTCTGTCTCTGGCTGGGTGAGCTGTCTGTCAGATAAATTCTTCACCCACGTCTCTGTCTCCCTGGCATGTAGCTGTGTAGTGAAGTGTTGCCTTACACTGAACGTGTTGTTATTGGAATTGTGATGGTGTTGACGAGTTATCAGTAAGTTAAATTTGTTTTGCTGTCGAGTCTTGGACCTGGCATGCTGTGCTAAGCGTGCCTGATCTGTACAGTCCATCACTTGCTGAAGTGTGGTCTGATCTAGGCACGTTGTTAGTTTTTGTTTAATGTGCTCTTCTTTGGTCTTCAAGGCCTCAATAGTAAAATTGGTCTGTCTTACCCGTTCATTCAGCAGCTGCGTCTGTGCCTTCTGAAGGATCTTGCTTGCTCGGTCCCCGCTGACCGACCCCGCTGACCGACTTAGCAAGGACAAAAACATCATAATTCTCCCAGCAGACAAAGGAAGGTGCACAGTGATTTTGAACCAGAAAGACTATCATGAGAAAGTTATGTCACTCCTTAGTGACGTAACCACTTATGAACCGCTGAAAAGAGATCCAGGAAGTGGTTACAAGAAGAAGTTGATAGATTGCCTGAAAATTTTAAAGCAGGACAAGGCTATTGACAGTATTCTGTACCACAGACTGTACCCAGGGGAGGCCACACCCAGTCTGTATGGTTTACCCAAAATCCACAAACAAGGTGTACCTTTAAGACCAATTGTTAGCATGATTAACTCGGTCACTTACAATGTTTCCAAATATCTGGCATCTGTACTCATCCCTTTAGTTGGCAGCTCAGAACACCACATACAGAACACCATGGACTTTGTGGATAAGGTGAGGGATGTCATCATGGAGACTGATGAAACAATGGTCTCTTTTGATGTCACATCACTCTTTACGTGCATTCCTGTTGATGAAGCAGTAGAGGTGGTCTGTTTAAGGTTAAAATCAGACACCACTCTGAACAGCAGGACCACACTTTCCACAGAGCAACTGTGTCAACTCTTGAAACTGTGCCTGCAGTCAACCTACTTCACATATGGGGAGCAATATTATAGGCAGAAACATGGGTGTGCTATGGGGTCGCCAGTTTCTCCTATTGTTGCCAACCTGTACATGGAGGAGGTAGAAAAGAAAGCCTTGACTTCCTTTTCAGGGAGACCACCAAGTCATTGGTTCAGGTATGTTGATGACACCTGGGTTAAAATTAAATCTCAGGAAGTCCAACATTTCACTGATCACATCAACTCTGTGGATAAATATATCAAGTTCACACGAGAAGATGTAAAAAATGGCAGGTTGGCTTTCTTGGACTGTGAGGTCTCAGTTTCTGATAGAGGAAATTTGCAAACTGAGGTGTACCGCAAACCCACCCACACAGACCAGTATTTACAGTTTGACTCCCATCACCCTCTGGAGCACAAGTTAGGAGTCATCAGGACTCTGTACCACAGAGCAGACAGCGTCCCCACTAACTTAGGAGCCAGACAGAAGGAGAAATCACACACAAAACAGGCTCTAGGGAAATGTGGATATCCTAACTGGGCCTTCCTGAAAGCAGAGAAGAAACCCAAACAGGACTCCAGCCAGCCATCAGGTGAAAAGAAGGAACCCAGACCCAGACCAGTGGTCATTCCGTATGTTGCGGGAGTTTCAGAGACATTGAGACGTTTATTCTCTAAACACAACGTCCCAGTGGCTTTTAAACCCCAAAATACATTACGGCAAAGACTGGTTCATCCCAAAGATCCAGTCCCCCGGCACAAACAGAGTAATATTGTGTATGCTGTTCAGTGTCAGGAGGGCTGTGATCAGTCTTATATCGGGGAAACTAAACAGCCACTGGCCAAAAGGATGGCCCAGCACAGAAGATCAACATCATCAGGTCAGGACTCTGCAGTCTACACTCATCTCCACGCCAGCGGTCACTCTTTCAAGGATGAAGATGTTCACATCCTTGATAGAGAGGAACGATGGTTTGAGAGAGGAGTAAAGGAGGCCATCTTTGTGAAAAGAAACCGTCCATCATTAAACAGAGGTGGAGGCCTCCGGGTTCAACTGTCCCCCTCTTACAATGCTGTTATTGCTAGTATCACTCAGCCCTCTGTGAATAGCAAACAACCATCAGGGTGCTAATGATCCATTGTTAGGCTGATGGCCCTCCTTGATCATGTGAGCAACTGGTTTCAGGCTGTCATCAGCCAACTGGTTGTGCAACACTGTGGGAGGGTGCTATTTATAAGACTGAGCTGAACACAGCAACTCAGACTGAGGAAGTCTTTCGGACGAAAGACGAAACGTTTCTACATTTTTTTTGCTTTGTTTTGTTTTATTTTTTGAATGTCCAGAGGACCAGACTTAGCTTTTTTAGATTTTTCTACCTGGATTATTGAGCATGCATCAAGATTAGAGAATTAATAATTAGAGAATGTATTAGTAAACCTGCTTCTATATTCTTCTGGGATAATTTATTTAATGATATCTGTTGGAAAGATGTTTGGTTGTTACCTAGAAAATACTTTATAACTAATAAGATTCGAGAAGTGTCCCTAAAGATTCTGCATAAATGTTATCCTGTAAACTATATAATCTCCAAGTACCGTCCAAACGTAGACCCAATGTGTTCACTCTGCCACAGCTCTGAGGAGACCATCATCCATCTCTTCTGGGACTGTTCTCATACTCAGGTGTTCTGGAAAGACATTTTCATGTATGTAAATAGAAAGTTAGAAATTGACCTACCATTTGACGCTAAAATTATACTGTTTGGTTTCTTTTGTCCAAATATTTCAAGTGAGAAAGTTTTTGTTGTAAATTTAATACTACTCTTAGCCAAATTTTACATCCACAGCTGTAAATTCTCCTTGCTAAAACCTAGATTTATAGTGTTTTCTAATTATATTTCCTCTTACTTATCTACTTTAAAGTATTGTACTAATGCAAAAGCTTTAAAAACTAAAACAATCTGTAACGAATTTCTGTTGTAAGCTGCCCAAAACACATTTTTGTTTTTGTTTATGTGCCTTTATTCTCTTGCTACGCATGCCTTAAGTCTCGAGCCATGTTTGACATTGTAAGGTTTTTTGTACTTGTTTTTTTATAAAAAAAAAATAAATAAAAAAATAAAATAAAAACAAGAGGGCAACAAAACACCTTTATATTTAAATGACGCTATTACGGTATTCCAAGTTTTTTTCTTAAATATTGCCAGTCCCAGATCAGGTGTAGATATGTATTCTAAGCCAGTACTGTACTACAAGACAGACTGAATTAAAAAAAATATATATAACCTAAAATGCACATGCTAGTGTTTTTAGTTTTGGGAACATCAGACTTCAATGAGGGCACGGAACGATGTCGCCGTCTTGTGGCCATTCTGGATAACTACACTACAGATTTTAGAGCAGCCCACTCGTGAAAAAAATATTTTGCTATTTAATTTTTTCTTCAGTAAAATAAATATACTAGTTGTAGTTAATTATAGGTTTCTGAGGTTTTTACACATGAGACATGTCTGATGAAATGTGACTGTAAAAGATGCATAAAGATCAGTGACGTCATTTCCGTCGACGTGGACTCCCAGACAGGAAGTGAAGCTTCATTTTGGATACGTGGAAGTAGCTCTTCGTATGTCCGAGGCTGACGGGGTCTCCTGCGTTCATACACAATGATTAAAAAATTTGACAAGAAAGACGAGGAGTCTGGTAAGAAAGTCTTTACATGTACAGTGTCTTAATTAAACTTTGGACTGAATTCAGTTGATGTTAAGTGCGCTGCAGGCGACCGCTAGCTGTTAGCGTTAGCTCACTAGGCTAGCTAAAGCTAACTGTCAAGTAAATTGAACAGAGCTTATTACTTATTCAACTGTGGTTTTCATGTAAATGTTCTTACTTGTTTTATTGGTTCTTGACAAAAAAAGGCAATTTGTTTATTGACAATAAAAATGCTAATTTGTTTTCCATTTTTATCTTAGTTGATTGTACAGGCAGATTGTAGGCAGCTGTGTCGGCAAAATGTCAGTGTTGGCTGCATTTAATTTGTGCTCAAGATATAAACAAAACTTTCAGCATCAAGTCTTGTTTTATTTGGTCCACTTTGAGAAGCTTTTCTTTTGACTATAGATAATGTAACTTGTTTGTTTTGACACATAGGAAGTGGGTCAAACCCTTTCCAGCACCTGGAGAAAAGTGCTGTTTTGC
>JBBPBX010006641.1:48952-67845 GCA_038048925.1 Garcialebias charrua
TGCCTCCACATCCTCACCAAGATCATCTACCTCCTCAACCAGGTCTATATTTATATATATTGTTTCAAGCTCTAGAAATTGCTTTAAAAACCTATTTTTTCAAATGTGTGGCTATTTATTTTAATGTGAGGTATGCTCTATTTTGTCTGTTTTTGTGAAGGGAGAACATTTTGGGACCACAGAGGCCACCGAGGCTTTCTTTGCCATGACAAGGCTCTTCCAGTCCAACGATGTAAGACATTAACTCTTTATTTTAGGGGTGCACCGATTGCAGTTTTTCTGGCTGATCACTGATCACAGATTTCCAAAGTCTGACCTGCTGATTCCGATTTTGGCCGATACCAATTTTGTTTTATAATCGACACTGTAAGGTGTTGTAAGGTCACAGTGTACCTTCAATTTTCAACCTAATTTTATTGAAAAACATACCTTTGAACAATATCCTAGAAACAATACGAACTTGTTTTAACTGGCCATGAGGTAGTGATCTGAAATATAAATGAAGTTCAGACAATTGTTGTTAAAACAACAACAATTTTTTTTGGTAAAATCGGTTTCTCAGGCAAGTATTGGCCGATTTCCCAAAATTAAGGAAATTGGTGCTTATACATCGGCCGGCCGATTTATTGGTGCACCCCTACTTTATTTAGTTTTTATATTTGACAGCAATACAACATGCCACCCTAAAATATGCTTTTTTGGGCCTGTTTATTTTTTTAGCAAACCCTGAGGAGGATGTGCTACCTAACTATCAAAGAAATGGCAAACATCTCTGAGGATGTCATCATTGTCACTAGCAGGTATGTGTCATGGCGTGAATAATTTTTTAGTATCACATTTATTTGATTCATTATACTGTACCAGTTTTCATTTAAATTAATCAAAATTAAAATGGATTTTAACAAAACTAATGTACAGAAAAAGTCTTTTTCAGGTGTTTAAATTATATTTTGTGATCTTTTTTTATTTTTTACTACGTTTTGTAGCTTGACCAAAGACATGACTGGGAAGGAAGATGTTTACAGAGGACCAGCCATCAGAGCTCTTTGTAGGATTACAGATGTGAGTGATGCTGTCTTCAGGTTTTTATTTTTTCATCTCATTCATTCTCTTCCCGTGCAAGAAGGGGAATATTTTCTGTTACTCTTGTTTCTGTTTTGAAACTAAAGCAGAAATGGTTGGTGTTTTTTTTTTCTCCTCAGACCACCATGCTGCAGGCCATTGAGAGGTACATGAAACAGGCTATAGTTGACAAGGTGCCCAGTGTGTCCAGTTCTGCTCTGGTATCCTCTCTGGTATGAAATCAAAACCTTTTCTATTCCATTCAAAAATATTTGCAACAGATTCCTTGTTCCATCTGTTTTTGTTAATAAAATGGTTGAATATGTCTTTGCTTCAATGTAGCACATGGTGAAGATGAGCTACGATGTGGTGAAGCGCTGGGTGAATGAAGCCCAGGAGGCTGCTTCCAGTGACAACATCATGGTCCAGGTGGGGATAGCAGGAGGCTTTAATAAATCAGTTGTTTTGAAACCCTAATAATTTATTTTTAATCATTTTTGTTTTTAAATTTTAGTACCATGCCCTTGGCCTTCTGTATCATCTAAGGAAGAATGATCGTCTTGCTGTGACCAAGATGCTGAACAAGTTCACCAAGTCTGGTCTCAAGTCTCCCTTTGCTTACTGTATGTTGATCCGTATTGCCAGCAAACTGCTGGATGAGACGGAGGCAGGGTGAGTAGATCTGCACACTCTAGGACTGACCAGTCTTTTCTCTCTAATCAAATAAAGCGCTGACAAAATGCACGTTGTTTTTCCACCCAGTCATGACAGCCCATTGTTTGACTTCATTGAGAGCTGTTTGAGAAACAAGAACGAGATGGTGGTCTATGAAGCTGCTTCTGCTATCGTCCACATGCCCAACTGTACTGCCAGGGAGCTGGCCCCTGCCGTGTCAGGTTAGCAGTTCATGTTTGCAGCACTCATGGTGTTTTTACTTCTTTTTTTTTTATACAATCATGGTAGTCATCATGGGGTACTATCAACAATTTAGCCTGTAAACATGACCTCTGTGTCAAGATTGAGTCATATGTGTACCGTATTTTCCGGTGTATAGGTCGCACCTTTTTATGGTTTTTTTCAAGGCCTGCGACCTATACTCAGGTGCGACCTATATATGGCTTGTTATCACTTTCGGTGAAACAAATTTTTAAATCCAGCTCATTTCACAATTACGTTCATTTATTAAGGAAAAGTTCAGCTCAGACATATATTTGCTATAATTTTTATCAAACAAATAATTGTTTTTAAGTGTTAATCTTCTTAAAAGCCTTGCTGTGTGCTCCTGTGGCAGACATTTGCAGCAGAGCTAAACGTAGGTGCGACCTATACACCAGTGCGACCTATCTAGGGATTTTTCCAATCCATTGGTAATAATTGGACAATGCGACCTATACACAGGTGCGACCTATACACCAGAAAATACTGTAGTCAAAATTTTAGAAGTTGCACATAACCAGTTCCAATAATCTGGTTAGCTGTTCAGTTTTAAATTTTTTAATTTATATTAACCATGATCTATGCAAATCTCTTGTGCATGTATGGCACAGTATTTTAACTGTGAAGTTAAAATACTGTAAATCTAATTGAAACTGTCTCCTTGCAGTGTTGCAGCTCTTCTGCAGCTCCCCTAAAGCAGCGCTGAGGTATGCTGCTGTCAGGACTCTGAACAAGGTACAGCTTCACTACAATCACTACACCATGTGGTTTTTGTAGCTGTGATACAAACTGATAATGGAAATGAATCCTTAAATTTAAAACTACTAAAGAGACAGTTCCATTGATTTTCTCTTCAATTTTATTTACTGTAAATGTGTGAATGAAATGACTGAGAGTACTTTTATTACATTCATTCATTCAACCTTTATTTGTACAAGGAGCCAAACAGATTAATCAGTTAATACAGGTACGGTAGTTCATTAACCTGTTTGCTACTTTAATTAGTTCACAGCCAAAGTTTCTCTCAAATACATAAGAATATAAGTTATATTAACACAGTTGAAGCAAAAATAAAGTGCAGTTTTTATGTTATGTTGCATTATGGTTAAATATAATCAAAATATAAAGGGTCTGCCTTTGATTTAAACAAAGTTTGAATAGATTTTTAAAGGAAATACCGGTAAGTCGCAAATAAAATATACAACATTTGTTAAAATTGTTTTTAACTTATAATCATTCATGTTCCTTAAGAGTAAAAAAAAAAAGGTCTTTAAATACCTGTAGATATTTTTATTTCAGGTTGAGATGGTTCCAAAACAATGACTAGTTTTTATACAGAAAAAAAAAGTTTTTTTAAGCTGTTAAATAAGGTGGTCGATTGTTAATTTAAACAAAAATTCTTGCAATATATATATAAAAGGTTATCTTGCCCTTAATACGCCCAAAATAATAATTTTTTGGGGACAATGGAAAAAAAAAAGTCCAGTCTGGATTTATGAAGATGCTCCAGACCACTGGACTCCTCAGAATCGGTGGATAAAAAGAGGTCTTTTTTATAGTCACACCTACCAGTACATTAGTCTTCCAGTCTTCATTCTGCAGCCTGCATCCAATTTGAAACAGCTTTTTAGTACTAAATGTTCACTTGTGCACAAGGAAGAGTTTGCTCTCAACAATCAAAATAAAATGATTTTGTCCGACGAGATGAGAGCCAGGACTCTGCAGCAGTCCTGGCCGGGGAAGACGTACCATTTCCAGCTGAGTTGAACTGCATCTTGGTGATTTCTTTTTAAGAGGCTCTCAATAAAAAAAAATCTGAGTACCATCTAGTAGGCTAATATAAAAATTGATAGCTTAGTAGCAAAGATAAAAAGAAAAAACATTACTGAGAGGGTACATTTTTAGATGATAAATATGGGATAAAAATTAGTTTTTACAATGTAATTCTAATGTGACAGATTTTTTTCCGCCAAAGGAACATGTGCAGTAAAATTACTGTGAGCTTAGAGCATTAAAAATACATAAAATTAAGTTTTTTTTCTTCTCTCTTTTTCAGAAAAAAAATAACGTTTATCGACTGCCCCCCCCCCCAACAAAAGGATTAAAGGGGACCAAATGTAGGATATATAATTTTTTGTGGTTTATCTGTGGGCTATCCAGACCATTTTCAGTCAATTTTATACACAAAATAATGCTTAGATTAAAAAATATCCCCTTTCTAATTCTGCCAAATTTCACTTCCGTTCTAAACGACCGGTTTATGAATAATGAGGTCTGAAAGCCACGCCCTACAAAGACCTATTTACATTAACTACGCCCTCTGCAACAGCCAGTATCTCTAATATGTTGTTATTTTAAAATTAGCTCTTTTTTATTACTCATTTGACTTACTGTTAGTGCTAGTAGCTTAAGATAACTTACCAAAAGCCCTCTGCGTGCGCCGCCATTTGCAGCTCCTTTTTTTAGCATTAGCTCCGAGGCTAATGATAGCTTTTCCTCTCCGAGCGGGCGGTGTGCTCCGCTCGTTGCATGCGGCGCTTGTTGGAGCGTGCTTCAGTCCACACACAAAGTTCACAGAATGTCTCCAGTTAATTTATCCGCATGAGGCAACTTTTGACCGGACCCCCGGACGTCAAAAGTCAGTAGCTCGCAACAACTCCCGCACGCAGATGGTGTCTTCGCCGGCGGTCTGCAAAACAAAAGGCTTAAAAAAAAAAAAAAAGGAAATCCGCGACCGTGACGCGAACCTGTGTCCTTCGGATGACGAGTCCGGTTCATTACCTCTGGGCCAACCGTGCAGTTGTGCAAAAACAGACTTTCGTCGTATAAGAAATAATCACAACCACCTACATTTAGAACGCTGAAGTTTTGATTAGATTTTGATGAAGTGAAAGGTATTCTTAAAATAAATAAGTTGCTAATCTGAAAATATATCGATCAGTGGTGCTTGATGGCTCTTTTTTATTACTCATTACGCGAAGAGAGTGTGTGTGTGCACAGTTTTCTGCCGGCTTCGCGTTGGGAGCGATATTACACTAAAAATTGAACTAAAACGTAAAAATAACAATTATAAAGTATTATTATGTCGATGTATATATCTAGTCTCACCCCGATTTCTCCGAAACAAAAGGCTTTAAAAAAAAGGGGGGAAAAAAAAAGATGCCGTTGACGGGACGCGATCTCCGCTCTCCTGCGTGGCGGTCAAGTGTCGTAACCGCTCAACCAAACTGACAGTTGTGCAACAGTAGTCCTTCATCATATAAGAAACAAGTCCAAACCGCTAGAGTGTGTGTGCACAGTTTCAACGAGACAGAGTTCATTCAAACAAGGTAATAAAACATTCTGGTTTTACTCGAGATGTGCTGCATGGCTGGAGCAGGGCAAACCCCTAGCCCCCCGGGGGCTAAATAAATGAATAAATGACCGCCAGGTCAGCTCCTAAACCGCTAGGCAACCGTGACATCTTTTATACTCAAGTGGGTGGAGCATCACCAGGGGTTGCTAGGTGAGGGGCTGGACTCAGGTTTGAGGTGATTGGCTACGGTTTGTGACGTCACAAACCGCAGGAAGTGTGAAACGGAGCGTTTTTAATCACAGACAAATAAATCTACTTAGAGTAAATAAACCACTGGGTGCATTTTTTTGGCACAAGGACTGTTTTTTTATGAAGTAAATACCCAAAGTTTAGTAAAAAAACATTAAAAAGTGAATTTTGCATGTGTGGTCCCCTTTAAAAGAAAAACATTTTGTTTCGTGTCCACCAGGTGGCCATGAAACATCCATCCGCTGTGACTGCCTGCAACCTGGACCTGGAGAACCTGATCACGGACTCAAACCGCAGCATTGCGACTCTGGCCATCACCACTCTGCTGAAGACGGGCAGCGAGAGCAGCGTGGACCGCCTCATGAAACAGATCTCCTCCTTCGTCTCTGAGATTTCTGACGAGTTCAAAGTGAGATCTCTTTAATGTCATTTAGTTTCAATTATACATTTAAAATGCACTCTTTGAACAATCTGTTGTAAATCTTGTTTTATTTCAGGTGGTGGTGGTTCAGGCCATCAGTGCTCTGTGTCAGAAATATCCCAGGAAGCACAGTGTCATGATGAACTTCTTATCCAACATGCTCAGAGATGATGTGAGTACTGAGAGTAAAAATTAAATGCATAATCATTAAAGGCCAACAATATGTGAGCAGATGTATTATAGCAGGTTTGGACTGTGTGATCATTTATTTCACTGCAGGGTGGCTTCGAGTACAAGCGAGCTATTGTGGATTGCATCATCAGCATAATTGAGGAGAACCCTGAGAGCAAAGAGACGGGCTTGGCCCATCTGTGTGAGTTCATAGAGGACTGTGAACACACCGTGTTGGCCACAAAAATCCTGCACCTGCTGGGCAAAGAGGGTCCTCGCACCCCGCAGCCCTCCAAATACATTCGCTTCATATTCAACAGAGTGGTGCTGGAGAGTGAAGCCGTCCGTGCAGGTGTGTGCGCTGACCTGAAAACCTGTTTTATTGTAGGCTACATTTTAGATGGTTCCATTACCAGCAGCTAAAAATGTGTTTTGGTTTTTCCCGATCTTCAGCTGCTGTCAGCGCTTTGGCTAAATTCGGAGCTCAGAATGACGATCTTCTGCCGAGCGTCCTGGTTCTCATGCAAAGGTGTTTATTTATTTCTGTGTGACTAATGTTCAAAACTACATTTTTCTAGTCTAAAGTAATTGATTGAAGATGGCACGTTAAATTAAGCTAAGATTAAAAACTACGCAAGCTTTTTTTTTTTACTGCCAATTCTCTAAATTTCAGTTGATTTTTTTAACAAACATAAGATGCATATTTTATGGCCGAACATTTATTAGTCTTTTAGAACAGCTGCATGATCAGACTGGTTTTAACTGAACAGTGAAACCTGCTTCGTCTTCACAGGTGTATGGTGGACAGTGATGACGAGGTGCGGGACAGAGCTACTTTCTACATGAACGTACTCCAGCAGAAGCAGAAAGCTCTGAATGCAGCCTACATCTTCAATGGTGAAGATTCACACTCGTACACAGAGTACAGGGTTTAATGTGGCCTCTGATGACAACACGTCTGCCTCTGTGTGTGTCTCAGGACTGTCTGTGTCTGTTCCTGGGCTGGAGAAGTGCCTCCACCAGTACACCTTGGAGCCCTCAGAGAAACCTTTCGACATGAAGTCTGTACCCCTGGCCACCACTCCAATCACAGAGCAGAAAACAGGTACAATCTATTTATGGGATTTGCTAAATTTCACTTAGGACATCTGATTAAACTTCTGTTCTCTTGTAGAAATTGCACCAGTTGCTACCAGCAAACTGCCAGAGAGGTTGGCCCCGTCACGTCAGGACATTTACCAAGGTAAGACTTAAACTCTCTCATATGGTGAATCAGGATATTTAAAGAATTTGCACACGTTTGCTTTATTTTGAAGGCATCGTCCTTACGTTTTGTTTCACATCGTTCTGCAGAACAACTTGCTTCCGTCCCAGAGTTCCAGGGTCTCGGCCCGTTGTTCAAGTCTTCTGAGCCGGTGCAGCTGACCGAGGCTGAGACAGAATATGTCGTGCGCTGCATTAAACACACCTTCGTCCAACACATGGTGTTCCAGTTTGACTGCACAAACACTCTGAACGACCAGCTGCTGCAAAAGGTTTGTTTACAAATGGCTTTACTTATATTCCTCCTGGAGATATACTTGAATAATTTGTTGTTGTTTTGTGATTATATCTTGTAGGTGGTAGTACAGATGGAGCCTGCAGAAGCTTATGAGGTGATACACCACATCCCCGCCCTCAACCTTCACTACAGTCAGCCTGGTTCTTGCTACACTTTGGTTCGCCTGCCAGAAGACGACCCGACTGCTGGTAGGAAGACTGGAACATGGATATTTAAATAGATGCTCAAAGAGATCAACTGCATGTACAGTCTATAAGAAGTTCTCTTTTCACTTTGCAGTGTCGTGCACATTCAGCTGTACCATGAAGTACCTCGTGAGAGACTGCGACCCCAACACAGGAGAGCCAGATGATGACGGTTATGATGATGAATATGTGGTACGCAATAATGGCACATCTGCAACATTTAATCATATGAGTAATGATGTATTTGAACCTGTAGTTTCACGCTCTTCTCCACTGCTGTGCTTCAGTTGGAGGACCTGGAGGTGACGGTTGCAGACCACATTCAGAAAGTTTTGAAACCAAACTTTGGAGCAGCGTGGGAAGAAGTGGGAGACGAGTTTGAGAAGGAGGAGACATTTGCCCTGGCATCTGTGCGAACGCTCGATGGTATGCAGAAACAGATTTTAGCTTGAATTACAAGTTAGTTTGCTGGAATTTGAAACGATAAACAGATTTAAGCTTGTATATTGGTGCAATGTTTCTCTCGTACAGAGGCGGTGGGTAATATCATCAGCTTCCTGGGAATGCAGCCGTGTGAACGCTCAGACAAAGTTCCAGAAAACAAGAACTCTCATGTCCTCTTTCTTGCTGGTGAGTTATTTGCTGTTTATTTTACAGGGATTATCTGTCCATTTTGAACAAATGCTGTAGACAACTTTTTGGATGAACTTCAGTTTAGAAAAAAAGTTTATGATAAAATTAACAAGCTAGCAGGACCAAGAAAGGTGTGGTCAAATTGGCATCAGTGTCTTAGGTAACCTAAGTTTTAAATACCTTTTACACCACCATCAATATCACAATACTGTACCTGTTTTTTTATTTTCTTCTGTAGAACTATTTGTAATCTCAGGCTAAAAGTGCTGTAGTTAGCTGTTGCTAATGGTTTGGTGCTTGTAACCAACCACAAGTGTAGGAAATGGCACAAAAAAACTAATTGTTTTAGACTGTCAGACAACTATTTCCTCAAACTCTTTAAAAAATAACACAGGTAATGATGTTCTTCATAACCTTTACACGAAACCTCACTTTAAAAATCTAAACAATACATTTTTATTAAGACTAGTACCGTTAAGATGCAAGTGCAGCATTTTAGTTCAGCTTGAATGAATGCTCTCTTTATCACCTGTAACTGAGTATGGAGAAATAGGCAAGTCTTCATCCTAGCTAGGCAAATTGTAATATTTTAGGCTTTTAAAACACTACAGTAAAAAGATTGCTACATTGGCTAATATTAAACTTTTAGATGCTGTTACAAGCCTGAAAACAAAGAGGGGCTCATTTAGTCTAGCATGAACCTTTGCCTCTTCCCACTCTGATGTATGACTGATGAGGTACTAACTACTGATGACTGTTTTCATGCACCATCCTTTTATGTTTTGTCTTAGTTAATAGTATGTAGTACTTATAAAGGGAAGTCGTACAGGAACTAAATTGATGCCTCAACGTATTTTCTTAGTAAATAAATGAAGTCTTGATCAAAAATGTCAGCATGAGTACAAACGTAAACCCCTTCACTTTGCATAGTTAAGAAAATGACAGTGTAGACATTTTTAAACAAGGTTTTGTTTACCTACCTAAAACACTAAGAGGGCATTAGAGCAGTATTTCAAAATGGCCAGATTATTCCTTTTTAGGAATTGTGGTGTAAAAAGTAAAAAATCACAACAGATCAATCATCCAAAGCAACTGAGCATGAATTGTGTACGGTAGTTGATGTTTGGCTTTACATCCAGGGAGCAACTCCAAACTCTGGTTTGAATTGAAGCTCCCTGAATGAGAAGCAAAGCGTGTCCATCTGCACAATTAAAGATCAATTGTTTTGCTAACTGTGTGGATTAGCTCTAAAAAAAGTTAACTCAGTTCCTCTGAGTCTGAATGGGTTTTAAAAAATGAACAATTGTAGAAATGTTTCGTCTTTCATTCTAAATACTTCTTCAGTATGACTGAAGAAGTCTTGGGGATGAAAAACAAAATGTTTCTACAAAAAATTTTTGACCCACCCGGAGGACCTGACGTAACTTTTTTGGATTTTTATATCTGGATTATTGAGCATGCATCAGAATATGTCTGGATTAGCCAACAGATTACTGACACCCTCTCACCTTCACCGCTCAGGTGTGTTTCGAGGAGGTCACGACGTACTGGTTCGTGCTCGCCTGGCGCTGGCTGATGGCGTCACCATGCAGGTGACGGTTCGCAGCAGTGAGGAGAGCGTTGTTGATGTAATCCTGGCCTCTGTGGGCTAAAACTGTAAATCTGCGTGCCAACGCAACCAAACATTACTGTTGTTGACCAATTATAAATGTTTCCAGTCTAAGTTTATAAACTAACGTGTTTTCTTGCTTTCTTTTTAAAACAAAAAACATTCTGCAATAAAGTCTGTCAAAGTGCACCTCTGCTCAATGTTGTTGTTTTTTATAACAAAACTAACTTTTTATTTAAAGAAACGTTGACATTAAGAGATATAGAAAATTAAATCAAGTGTTCTTGGGCTCAAATACATTCAATCGTTGCAAAACATTACAGTAGCTTACGTTCTCACAGGGTTAACAATTTAAATGTCCTTCTGAACTTTGACACTGCAGCTCAACTCTGAATAGAGACATTTAGTGTTCTTTCAAAAAGAATGAATAAAATTGAAATATGCTTTTAGGAAACCTGTGGGATCCTCCAGCTGAGGGTAGTGACTAATGTGGTCGTCCAGAACCGTCACAGTGGACCTCTTCACCAGCTGCCTGCAAAAGAAAAAGCTTATTTTAAGACATTTCAAATGAACTGGGTTATGTGGACATGGAGGTTAACGTCAAATTACAACATTCATGGGTTTTATTTTTCAAATTGAAAAATATTCCTTGTTTAGTAAAAGGCAAGGAGGTTAAGTGAATTAAGGTGGAAAGCAGATATGAAGTTGTAGCCACCAGTTCAGGGGGTTCTCACCAGATCTCAAATACTTTTTCATGGAAAAAATGAGTAGAAACTAGTTTGCTTGTGTCTTAAAGAGAAAAAAAAATCTTATAGTGGGCAAGGACTTCTCTACAATCTGACGACATCTCCTCCAGCATTCAGTATACACACCAGGATGATTAAGAATTAGAGGAATTAAGGGAGGGGCCACTTACAGGTAATGACGGATGAACTGGGGATGGGGGTTGACTGGGTCCAAGGGTCCATAGATCATGTGCACTGAAACACGAGGGGGAGGATGAAAATAAGCTGAGTTAGAAGAGTTGCTACCCCAAGGACGACAGATGGGCAACATGACTGCTAATCAGCTTACCATTTTCTTAATACACCTTCAAAGAACATTTGATTCATTAACAGGTTGTAAAAACATGAACTTACATGGGACGAATGTGGAAGTGAGCGCCCCCACCCATCGATCTCTGTGTTTAAACCTCTGGTTGATGTACTGGAGAACGCTGCAGAGACAAAACCACGAAGTGAGTGAACTTGTTGGTAAGCATGCATTAAGTCTGAGCACTGAATCGCGCTCACCTGTCCAGCACTAAGTTGCCATCATTGTAGCGTAACCCTGCCCACATGTCCCAGAACTCTGCGTCAGTGGGCTGCGTGTAGGGACCAAACACTTCCTTTATCCTACCCAGAAAGAAACTCGTCAACAAAACAAATAACGTACTGGATCTGTAACGAAGCTCGGGACTTCTTACCCCTTTTGGAAGATAAAAAAGTTGGTGAGTCGAGTCAGAATTAATGCCAGAATGCTTGAGTCCTTCAGGAGCTTTTGGAGACACAATGTATCACACAAACTTATCGTTTCATGTGAGTTTACATTATATCAATAATTCACATGTTTTTAACAAGGACCTCAGAAAATACTTAGCATCATCATCAGAGACTTTAATAACCGAACACATCGTGGCCTTGGTTTTTTTCTCAGCTTCACAACAACTGAATACAAATTTAAAGTGAATCCAATTTCCTCACTTTTCTGTAGCTTTTCTTGACGGCATGTTCTACACAGACTTCACTACTTGTCGACCATTGACAACTTCAGTTTCTACAAGAGTTTTCCAAATATTATTCACTGCACTTTGTTGCGCTTCAACCTTCGGAGTACCGCTAAAGGGATCCCGAGTACCTGCACTGAGAGCTTGTACTGCAGTTTTTTTTTAATCGTTAAATCCCTTAACATGAGCTCACCGTCTGCAGCAGCCGTGGGTGGTGTGTTTCTGGGAATACTCCTGTCAGAGAAAAAAAATAGACGAGCCTGTATGAGACTTTCAGATTAAGTTGAAGGAAAAAAAAATGCTTCCACATAGATCCTTAAAAGTGACAGAACAACAGTTCAAAACTGGTTTTAATATGAATTTCAGCCACTTTGACTGTATTTTAATATGAAACGTTTTGTTTAAGTGGGTCTGAGACAATGTTCCCTCTAAGTTGCACGCCTGCACAATCGCGCACTGCTCACTGGTAGAAGGATTTTAGAAATGCAGCTGCCAGGAAAAAGACAAAGAGATATTTTTTTAGCCTTTATTTATACAGGTAGTCTCATTGAACCACGATAACTCATTTTCAAGAGACCTGTTTTAGGGAGCAGATGGTGGGGGTTAAGGGCCTTGCTCAGGGGCCCAGAGTGGGGTGAATGAGGGTGGAGGCAGGTGTGGGTGTATCACATTTTGATGATGTCGGTACTGGGGCTTGAACTGGCGATCTTTCGATCACAGGCCCACCGTCTCTAACATCTGCGCCACCACCCCCCACATTATGTGGACTTGTTCCTGTTGAAAGTGCTTTCTAAATCAAATGGTATGGTATGGTATTATGAATATGGATGCAGTTAGAGAGGACATGGAGGAGGTGGAGTGAGGACAGAGGATGCAGAGGACAGAGTGAGGTGGAGGAGGATGACTGGCTGTGGTGACCCCTGAAGAGGAAAAAGCTGAAAGAAGAAAAATTTTAGAAATCAAAATGGAGTAAAAATGGACAACTGTGAAACTCCAGTACAACCACAATGACCTCACTCCTACATTTTTTTTACGACTTTTGATTATATTTAAACAAACAAATGTGTGCTACCAGGTAATATTATTAAACATCTGCATTATTTCATTAAAATTATTACTTTTAAAATATTCAGTGCCATTATTTTTACCTATAATTTTTGTCTTAACGTCCAATTGTCATTAGTGTTTCAGGAATTTTATTTCAATATTTAGAACTAAATCTCTTGAACTTCCAGTTGCCAAACTACTTGTAAACCGGAGTGGGGTGGAGTGTTTTTTTTAAGAAAAGTAGTCACTTTTGTCACAGAACGTTGGTAAATTCAGGTAAGACTGACCAGACGATGGTGGCTGGGTGGACGTCTAACCGTGGTGTCACTTGTACGTCTATATAGAGTCGAATGTTTGAACGTCGGACTTGGAGGTCATATAGACATCCAAGACAGGTGCAGGTGTGCCTTAAAGGAGCTGTATGTAACTTTTCTAACAATATATTTTTAACATATTTCTTCACTCTGTCACTACCTCCTGACATACTGATTTTAGACAAGTAATCTCTGAAAAAAACTATTGTCCCCTTGCTTCTCTAAAAGCATTTCTAAAAAGCCACAGTGACCCGCCGTTAACCAGCCAATAAAAACAGAGTTTGTAACCAGCCAATAAAAACAGAGCTTGAATTTGAATCAGCCAATAAAAACAGAGCTTGAATTTGAATTTCAGCAGAGCAAGGGGTAACAGAGCCATATATGGCTCTGAGGGGGAGGGACCAGAAACGTGTCTCTGTTCAAAATGTTCCTAAGTTCCAGCGTGTTCCAGAAATTACATACTGAACCTTTAAGTGAATCATAATTTTTATAGTCATAAAATTTACAATCATAAAAGAGTAACATGCACAGTTACTCTTTTATGATTATAAATTTGCACGGCTTCGTTCATAAACCACCTGTTGCTATTTTCTGCGTTCATTTCTCTCAGAGCTACTTCTGTTAATCCAGTAAAGAGGATAAAGGAAAAATTGACGGAGTCTAGTGCAACTGTTTCTAATGAAATTTAAGGAGTGACGATTTATTTGCAAACCCGTCCATCTGTTTCTAGTGGGTGATGGACCAGCTTCCTGTTGCACAATAGATGGTCAAATATACTGTTTCTGTGACTGTTTGTCACACAGCAATGGGGTAGCGGCAGAGCAGCTAACTCCAAACCCAAAGGTCCTGGGATCAAACCCCAGTCATTCCAACCTCAACCTGGGAGTGGATGGATTAACCACTGTATGGAAATATATAATGATGACAACACATTTCACTTAACAATAATATTATTATTATTATCTGAAGTGAATAAAATAAGTTAAATATTGATGTAGAAAATACATCTATATTGACCGTCCAGTGGACGTCAGAAAAAGACGCCATCTGGCGTCAAAGTCTGCACCTGCGATCGACCAACATTAACATACAAAAAAGATGTTTAGATGTCTCCTTGCTCAGTGGGTTGACCAAAATAAGTAAAATTTTTTTTACAGTGTCAGCAGATGAGTAGGTGGGTTTTAGTTTGTCCAGAACTGATGACCCCTAGCTGATGTTGAAGTTGATGTGAGTGACGAGGACATGTATAAGCTTCTTAGATTCCAACTAAAGGGTTCGGTCTGTTAGACTATTTTTTTTTTTCAGATCTGAGGTTTGTGGGTTCAAATCTATACCACTGACTCACTTCTAAAGCCAAACTGGTAAAACTAAAAAGATAAATGTGCCATGAGAAATACTCTGAGTATGGAAGGTGCTGGTGGCTCATTCTGGTATACAGCTGTCTTCAGATCTGAGGTTTGTGGGTTCAAATCTTACCACTTAATCACTTTTAATAGCAAAACTGAAAAGATAAATGCGCCATGAGAAATATGAGTATGAAAGGTGCTGGTGGCTCATTCTGGTATACAGCTGTCTTCAGATCTGAGGTTTGTGGGTTCAAATCTTACCACTTAATCACTTTTAATAGCAAAACTGAAAAGATAAATGCGCCATGTGAAAGGTGCTGGTGGTTTATTCTGGTAGACAGCTACCTTCAGTTTGTGGGTTCAAATCTTACCACCGAATCACTTTTAAAGTCAAAACAGCAAAACTGAAAAGATAAATGCGCCATGAGAAATACTGTGAGTGTGAAAGGCGCTGGTGGCTCTTTCTGGTAGACAGCTGTCTTCAGATCTGAGGTTTGTGAGTTCAAATCTTACCACTCAATCACTTTTTAAAGTCAAAAAAGCAAAACTGAAAAGATAAATGCGCCATGAGAAGTGTTCTGAGTGTGAAAGGTGCTGGTAGTGTGGTGGGTCAATTCGCGTTTCATAAGTTGCGAGCTGCGCAGTAGCTGGTTCAAATCCTGCCAGCTGCTGGTACCTGGATCATCAAAACCGATTCCCCTGGAGAGGGTCGGGGAGGGGGTCGTGTCCCCTCCCCGAAAATCTCAGATCTGAAAAGGAAGGGTTATGCAACCTGGAAGGTTTTTATTTGTTTTTATTTGTTTTTAAATTGAGTAGTAACTGACAATAGATAACTGTATACACCACCTACAACAATATACATTTTAACAACTTCATACTTCTAGATTAGCAGGACTGCAGTCAGAAGAATTTCCTGAAAAAGAAAATAATTAGGAAAAACACGTTAAACGTTGTCAGTGGGGAACTTGTAATTCACACACGTTACCCTGAGCATTTAGAGAGTGGAATACAGTTGATTCTAAAAAAAGTAAAGTCTGTCCCTTGGACGTTAAAAAAAAAAAAAAGTAGAAACGTTTCGTCTTTCATCCGAAAGACTTCTTCAGTCTGAGGAGCTGTATTCAGCTCAGTCTTATAAATAGTGCTATTTATAAGACTGAGCTGAATACAGCTCCTCAGACTGAAGAAGTCTTTCGGATGAAAGACGAAACGTTTCTACAATTTTTTTGCTTTTTGAACGTCCAGAGGACCAGATTTAGCTTTTTTAGAATGGCAGATTATGGCGTCTTTGCATATTTAGTAATTTACAGAATGTTTTGTACTAACTGATTTGATATGGTCTTCTGTGCCCTTCGAAGGGAACATATAAAATAAAGTTACCTCAAAGCACAATTAGGCCTGTCGCAATAAACAAAAAATCAATTAATTGCATGATGAATAAAAATGATCAACCTCATTTTCATTTATTGGCTTTATCCTTTCTTTGTGTCTCTCTCTCTCTCTGAAGACACTGGATGACAAAAAGCTCAACTCAGGTGTTCGTCACTGACCCCCTCCCTTTCTCTTTTCTCTTTAAAATCTGTTTTAACAATCCAAAATCTACCTGGATTATTGAGCATGCATAAGGAAATACAGTTTATCCATTTCAAAAACTAAACAGAAAGTACCACATGTTTGTTTGTACAAAGGTAATTTCAGATAAATCCTCCATTTTCTGTCATAATTACGGTAATTGTATGGCTTAATGGTTAAATTAAAGATTAATGCTTAAAGCCAGTTGTGCTTTGTTTTGTATGTTTTATATGTAGATACAGTGAGGAAAACAAGTATTTGAACATCCTGCGACTTTGCAAGTTCTCCCACTTAGAAATCGTGGAGGTGTCTGAAATTTTCATCTCCACTGTGAGAGTAATAATCTTTTTTTTTTTTTATCACAATGTACGCTTTTTTAATCATTTATTTGTGTTACTGCTGCAAATAAGTATTTGAACACCTGCCAATCAGCAACAATTCTGGCCCTAAAAGACCTGTTAGTCCGCCTCTACTAAAGAAGAAGTACTGGCTAAGACCAAAGAGCTGTCCAAAGACAATGACCTGAAGCACACAGCCAGGAACACACAAATACATTATTTAAAAAAATAATATATTGTGATTTTCAGATTTTTTATTTTTATTTTTTAGATTACGATATGTCTCTCACAGTGGACATGCACCTAAAATGAAAATTTCAGACACCTCCATGATTTCTAAGAGGGAGAACTTGCAATGTCGCAGGGTGTTCAAACACTTTTTTTCCTCACTGTATATGTTGCAACATCTGGTTGCACAAGTTTAGTCTTTGCGCAAAATCAGTTTAGTTTTAACAAAGTGTTTACTGTTAAATACTGAATTTCACTGTGAGTTCTTGCCCTGTGTGTCGCACTCCGGTATGAAAACATCCACTGCAGTAACTATTTTAAGTTATTAGTAGCTTAGAATTTTTTTCCTGTCTTCTTTGCCTTAATGTTGGTAGATAAATAAATGTCTCACTAAATACCTAAGGTAAATCCGTGAACTTCACTACCTCCACCATTACAGCCATTGTTTGTTAGTTTGTCCAAGGTAAGCTCATCCTGGGTTACATTTCCTTGTGGGCGAAACGATCTCACAATTCACGTAAAATATTTGGTAATGTTCTTATAGAAACAATTCCTGATGTTGTTCATCTGTGCTAATGCTACATGTTTGTCTCTTGACCCTACAACTGGGTATGGTTTCAGTAGACCTAGCCCATTACTGGAGTTTTAATTGGGTATTTTAAGCTACTACCGTAATAAACATGATGGATGATGACCAGGGCTTAATTGGTCAAGACAACGCAAGCTTCATTGTGATTGGATGTAATCTCTCTGTCTATAAACTAAAATTAAATTGAAGCAGACCGGCGGGCTGTCTTGCTCTCAAGCCGGAAATTCAAACACAAATGTTAGCAGCTACCCTCAACCAAACCAGACGGAAAACATCCTACCTCCATTTGAAAGACAGAGGCTGTTCAAGACCAGGTGTCCTGTGCGATTTTGATCACCTCTGGTTCAGCAAATAAAAGGAGAAAAGGATGTTCATGATTAGCACTGAATCGTTTACACGTGTTCTGACGTCTTGAATAAACTACCGTAGTACCTGTAGAGCAGCTCCAGGGCTACAGTGTCACCATAGTCATGGGATATAAGATTGACCCGCTGGTTGCTCAGACCCAAATGGGCCACCAGGGCCTCCACTATACTGGCCTGCTCAAAAATAGAGTATCTGTGGGGCCTCTGCAAAGTTTTAGCACAGGACAGGAGCTGTTTGTGAGCATGTAATAATAATAATAATAATAATGAATTTAATTTATAATGCACTTTTCATTAATGAAAATCTCAAAGTGCTACAAAGTGCAACAAAAATCAAAGATCAAATAAAAACAAGTGATAAAAATCAAGTAAATCAATGATAGTATCAACTAAGATTAAAGGTAAAATCATGTGGAGGCAGAGTAGGCTCGCTTATGCATGTGCAAAAAAACAGAATAAATAAGCAGGACACTTAAAGGTGGGGTGACATCATCTTACAAATTTGCATAAAATGATAGAAGATATATATCTTGTATCATTCAACTATGTTCGTTTTTGCAAACAAAATGATAAATTAATGAAAATTCCTTCCAAACTGAGTCTAAAATTAAAAACCGCCTTTCTCTCTGAAAATTCCGACTACAATCGAATGCATCATTTGTGACATAGGAAGGAGAACGTCTTTAGAACGCCCCATATAAATATTCATGGCGAACAAGAAATAAAACAACAAAATTATCAATCCAAGTTAAGATTTGAGCTATTTGTCTTCAGTTTGGGAAGCAGGAAGTTAGATGAGCAGAAACAGCAGGTTCTAATTTAGGTCTGCACCCGTATGTATTTGACTCTTACCTGTTCAGGAAGCAGGGAGCTCAGTCCGAGGGGGCAGCTTTATTTATTCCATTTTTGACGAAGGTCTTACATCTTTTGGGAAAGTGAAAAGGCTCACTTGTTCACTGATGATATTAGAACACCCAAATGCAACACAACCGGCATTTTTCAAGTTATACAAAAAAAAAGGCGATCTGGCTGAGAATGAATATGCGTTAATGGCAGACGCAGACTGACGGTCCTGCTCCCTACGTCACAAATGTTGCATTCGCGTGTAGTCGGATTTTTCAGAGAGAAACTCGGTTTTTAATTTTAAACTCAATTTGAAAGGAATTTTCATTAATTTATCATTTTGTTTGCAAAAACGAACATAGTTGAA
>JBBPBX010006642.1:0-32118 GCA_038048925.1 Garcialebias charrua
TGAAAAGCTTCAAAAATTGGTCTCCTCAGTTCCCAAACGTTTACTGAGTGTTGTTAAAAGGAAAGGCGATGTAACACAGTGGTAAATATGTCCCTGTGCCAACTTTTTTGCAATGTGTTGCTGCCATTGAATTCTAAGTTAATGGTTATTTGCAAAACAAAATAAAGTTTCTCCGTTCGAACATTAAATATATTGTCTTTGCATTCTATTCAGTTGAATATGGGTTGAAAAAGATTTGCAAGTCATTGTATTCTGTTTTTATTTGCGATTTGCACAACGTGCCAACTTTTCTGGTTTTGGGCTTGTATATATATATATATATATATATATATATATATATATATATATATATATATATATATATATATATATATATATATATATATATGTATATATATATATATATATATATATATATATATATATATATAATAAATGCACATGATTATTTCACCTGAACAGCAGATAATTAGTCAGCCACTGTCGGTCACTGATTAGTCAGGGGGCGGAGTCGCTAGATGGGTTTGAGAATTTTTCAAAACATTCGATCTGCCATTTGCAATTACTGGTGTTTGAACTCGATGAGTGATTGGACCAATTTTTAAGCTTTTAATAATAATGATAACACTGTGGTCTAATGCTAAAGTGCAAACTTTTTTTTTTTTTTGCTGCTTGGTGGTCAATGGCAAAATTCAGAACGAGCTAGATGGGGCGCCGCCAGTCCCTGACACTCTCCGGTCCTCCCCACCGGAGCCTCGGAGCCCCCTCAGGCCGTGCAGGGCGTCATCTCCCCGGCTCTAAGCTCTGCCGGTCACCGCGGAAGATCCTCTGTGCTGCGACTCAGGGCTCAGGCTTCGGGCTGCGTGCTCTGTGGATCATCTTTGCTGGAGCTAAGATGGTTTCTGGGGGTCATCCTGTCCCTCACCTTGAACCACTTTGGCTGTGGCTGCCTACCTGGGAGGAGTCGACGAGGGACAGGACGGCCCCCAGAAACCATCTTGGCTCCAGCAAACTGGTTGGTCTACTTAAGGTGTTTACTGCTTGGTGGGGAAACGGTTAACTGGAACTCCTCTGATTGATGAAGCCCTCCAGATAAAGGGTGAAACATTTCTATAAAAAAGAAAGTGTCCAGATGACCCGACTGAGAATTATTGGATTTGGTACCTGGATGATTGAGCATGAACTTTGTTGCTCTCCATAAACTCAAACTCCTTCAGAACTCTGCAGCTCAGGTCATAACTTGTACCCCATCTAGAGAACACATCACCTCAGTTCTGCAACATCTTCACTGGTTGCCCATAGAAGCTAGAATAAATTTCAAAACCTCTCATCTAACTCTCACGTTCAAGTGCATCCATGACGTTGCCCCTCCTTACTTGTGTGATCTGCTTCACATCTCCACTGCTTCCCGTTCCCTCAGATCCTCGTCTGCCACTCGTCTTATTGTTCCTTCCAGAGCCATATAAAGTGAGAGTTGCGACACTTCCATAGAGTTCCATTGTAAGAATGGAATGCGGAAGTCACGTGGGTCATGGAGGGGGCGATTTGTTCCATGGCTCTGGTTACAGTCTGAAGCTGCCTGCAGTAGCGCTCCGTCGCCGCCAGAGGGCGCAGCTCCACAAGGTTTCCATAGCCGTTGTTTGGAACGATTGACCGCCTGTCGGTGAGATCAAAGCGTGTCGGAACTCTCTATATATATGGCTCTGGTTCCTTCTGCCCGTCTCGTCACCATGGGAACAAAGCCTTCAGTCACTGTGCTCCTCAGCTCTGGATCTCCCTCCCTCCTGTCATCAGGAATACAGACTCTCTTCCTTCTTTTAAACCACAGCTGAAAACACCTGTTCAAACAGGCATATTCACTTTAACATGGTCTTAAATGTTATCATATCTTGACTTGTTTTGTATAATTGTTTGTTGATTCTGTTTTTATTAATTGTTGTTTTTGTTTGTTTTTTAATGGTGTTACGACCGTATGAGGGCCAAAACACATTTAAAGGACACTGGACACAAGAAAAGGTTTAAATGATATTTTATTTAACTAAATTAAGAGCCTCCAGGCGGTCAGGGTCCTCTCAGGCTTCTCCCACCCGTCTGGAGCGCCTTCTCCTGCTCAGCGTCCTTAAAGAAACAAAAATAAATTAAAAAGAGAAAGTTCAAAGGATTGTGGGACAGGTGGGTGCGGCGGAAATGAACAAAACGTCTCCCAGGCCGACCCAATCCTATACAGGACCGTCGTGCCTTCCCAGGTGACGATCTGCCTAGCCAAAAATACCTCTAAATAAAAGAAAAGCGATAACTGAACTACCGACACCCACACAGTCGAAAGTATCAAATAAATGGAGAAAAAGATGAGAAAACAGTCTCTCACTCTGTTCCACCTTAGCTGTCCCCCTCCTGGGCAGCAGCTCAGACGCTTCCCTTCAGCATCTGACAAAAAAGAAGAGTCAACCAGAGTACAGCAGTCCAAAACCACACTCTATTTAAGCTAGAGTCACACAAACTCTCAAAGAGCTTAAATACTCACAACTCTTGCTTTTAGCATCTAGTCCTGAAACCAGTGCCAGGCCTTAAGGGCCTATTTTAGCTCCAACAGGAGCAAACAACAACAATCTGAGAGGGTGGAGATCTCTCAGAATTGTTAGGTTACCTGACAGTGTCCTCAGCAGTTCCAGTGAACCCTCAGCTGAGTTTCACACCATCCAGAAGACTTCAATAAGCCACCACTCGTTCCTCAAGCCAGTCTTGGTACAACGAGTCTCCACTAGATTACTCTTAACTTCACACAACTCTAGTAAGCACTAGAGCTGTTAAAAGAGCTTTACCTCAAGAGCTTTAGCTCACACAAAGTAGCATGAGAGCTCAACACAGTGATCAGAGTGGGTGGAGAACACTCTGGAACACAAATAGGCAGCAATACAGCTACCTTAATCAAAACTTGGTTTACCTTCAGCAGGCTCCAAGTTGCTCCAACAAGCACCCTTGCTTGTGTCCACCAAACTCAGTTGGCAATCACAACCTCACATCAGTAAGGCTCCACCCTGCACCAAACACAGCATGTCAGCTTTATAGGCTGGACCTGCAGGTGAACAGCAGCTCTGCCCAATCAAGCTTGAGTGAAGCAGGCTGAGTAATAAAAAAAAAGGTTAGTTCTTTATTGAACCAGCAGGCTGCAGCAGTTTGCAGCCAAGATAAATAAAAACAAGGATGTTTAAACTTCTAAAACCCCCAGGGTGCATAACAAATGGTGACCTTAGGTATTTGAAAGGCGCCCTCAGATAAAATGTATTATTATTATTATTATTATTGTTATTGTTATTATTATGAGGGGTGGTAATGGTACTGTTGGTGGTTGAATGAAAGAAAACTACAAAATGGCGGTGCCTGTCCAAATTATTATTTTTTTGACATTAACTTTTTCACACGCACGAGTTCTGTACAGTGATATTACAGTACAGTCCACAATTGTGTGTAAAAACAATAAAATGTATAAATATTTTGTCTAATATGTATGGTATGTGGACGTACTGTACGTCCATAAACCGCAATAGAGCGAGTCCGCGAAAGTCGAACCGCCAAGTAGGGAGGGACTACTGTATTAGCCAAAACAGCAATACTTGGTTATACTTTGATTTAGTGTGTTCTTTTATCTTTCATTAGGGTAGAGTGCCATTTGTGGTACCAGACAAGGTGCTGTGGTCTCAGGTGTGCGATGCTCTGGATACAAAGTACAAGGCAGAGATGCACAGCGGACGTGGGCTGACGGAGGATAACCTGGTGTTTTTGGCACAGAAGGCTTTTTCAAGCAGTAGCAACAACCCTGAGGATTTCAAAAACATGACCATAACCTGGGCCCAGTTTAATCGGGTAAGGCCATCCCAGCTTATCTTTTGACCTGCCTGAAGTTAATCAAATGTGTCAAGATTCTTTATTACAACAAAACTACTTTTTTTTTGCCAAAAAAGGTTTTTTGTTGTCTAAATAAATAAATAAGAATGCTACAACTCAGTCACTTCTGAGGATAAGATGATTTTAGCTCAAATCTCTGACCTAAAGACAGTGGGTGATAATACATTTTCCAGGATTACTAGGCTTTTTTTTTGTTTTTCCCCCATATATGAAAAATATGAGTTTGCTTTCATTTTGTTTAACCTTTATTTATACATCAGGGTACATCAGGGTACTTTATTTATACAGGTAGGCTCATTGAGCCACGAGGACTCATTTTCAAGAGAGACCTGGTTTAGACAGACCATATGACCTACAACAATAAAAGCAATTAAAATCATGTGTATTATGTGTATTAAATACACATATTAATGTGTATTAAAAACATAAAATGAAAGTGCCACATAAAACAATGGAAAGCAAGAACAAATTGACATTTTTTCATTTCAAATGATGACCAAAATGGCTTAAGATGAAGGAGGAGGATAGATGCTTGTACAAATGCAACTTGAAAGCTGTTATTGGTGTCTTGGAAATAAAAAGAAAGCTAATTGTTTGTTATGAATTAAATAGTAGCGGGTAATGCAACTGAACACTTGAATAAAATTTACAGGATATAAACCTTTTTTCTGATATGCTAAAAAATGTTTTTTTTTTTTTTTTATCAAGATCATTTAAAATACATTATTTTATAAACAAGACTCTGGTTTGCAAATCAAACGTTCTGTTTGTGTGACATTTACAGGAAAACTTGCCTGGACGCAGCTTCACATTTTGGCAGTGGTTTGATGGAGTGGTGGAACTCATGAAGAAACATCTCAAACCTCACTGGAATGATGGGTAACAAACCAGACATTTCATTTTCCAAGACATTGGATGTGTGTTTTTATTAGTTAGCTATAAAAATAAAATGATCAACCAGCATGCACGGGTGTTTCCAAAGACTGATAAAAAGGTGCCTTGTTTTTTGTGTTTACTGTGTTTGTTTACAGTGTCATTTAACATTCATTTCTATCAAGTTTTATTTGAACAAAATCTGTTGGTTGTGTCCCCTAACAATTGTGAATAAAGTTTCTGTATTAAAGTATGTGTGTGTATGTGTGTGTGTGTGTGTGTTTATAGGGCCATTCTTGGATTTGTAAACAAGCAACAGGCGCAGGACATGCTCCTGTCTAAACCAAATGGCACCTTCCTGCTGAGATTCAGCGACTCTGAGATCGGAGGCATCACTATTGCATGGGTGGCTGAAAATCCCAGCAAACAAGGTAAAAACACTTCAGCTGTAATGCCGGTTACCCACTGGACCCGTGTCGGGCGGCGGAAGCGGCCGGTTTACATGCAAAGTCTATGTGGAGACGCGTCGAGGCGCGGCGTATCGTGAAGCGGCGCGTTTTGAGTGTTTGAAGCGGCGCGGCGGCACGCGGCAGTTCCTTTCCGCGCACGCGCGCGTCCGAAGCAACCTACGCGTTGAGCAGCGTCGGATCGAAAAGTTGATGTTTTGCGGCTCGACGTTGCTCGACGCATCGCAACAACCAATCGGGAGAGCTTCTGCTATGAGATTACACAACGACAACGGGACTTTTTTTGGACTTTTTAAACTTACCCCATCGAGCCTCCATGAATTGGAACTCCGGTAAGAAACTTGACATTTTTACAGTTGCTGCTGTCCGCTCCAGCGTACATCACCCCAAACATAAAAACACGTTTTAATCTCAACAAAGACTGTCGGAGCTGCAGTTCGGCTCGTAGAAAACCCACTCCAGTAGGAACGGGGGTCACGTGCTGCTGTGCGTCACGTGCTGCTGTGCGTCATCAGACACGTCTCAGTGTCTCCCAGTGTGACCGTGACAAGCGGCCAAAAGGGGACGGCAGGAGCGTTCTGACAATTTAGGTGGGTACCCGGCATAAGACTTGACCAGCTTCATGGTTGTGTTTAGATTTTTAGTTTTTATTAAATTAGCAAACAACAGAATGATTAACATGGCCGTTCTTAAGGGCCAGGCAGAGCTGTGCGTTTTGACGAGCGCCGCGCCACGCCGAGTGAACGCCGCGGCACAAGCCTTTGAACGCGGGCGTGAACGCGCCAAGCTCAAATTTTACGACCGCTCACGCGCGCGCGTTGTCTCACAATGAACTGCCCGGTGGCGGACTGTTTTGTATGACACACAAATGTATTAAATATCCCTTCTTCATCGCTGATCTGAACTTTTGTTTTTTTGCCAAAAGTCAAGTGATCGCTTGAAGCGGTCACCATTCGCTTCCTCCTCCAATGAGGAGGAATGAATGAACTTGTCATGAGCGAACTAAAGTCATGTCCAATGTGGATGCGCAGGTTCTAAATATTTCCTGGTGTGCTGGTCTGCTGTGTGGGCTGAAGGACCAGCGCTCCCTGTTTTAATTTTATTTTTTAGAACTTTTTATTAACATATAAACGCAGAACAAAGCTGCGCAGCCCTCTGCCTTTTTGTCTCCCACCCGACCTGTCAATCAAATCAGTAGGCGTGTCAGCAAATGACCAATCAGCGACCTCAATTTGTCCCGTAGGTAAACGCTCCGCCCTGCAGTGTTGCCAGGTGTACGATAATTATCGTATTTGTACGATAATTTGGCCCTCTGTACGATGTACGATCAATAATCCCGAAAAAGGCCAAAAATACGATAATTTGACCGTTCCTTGAATGTGTAGTTGTGATCGGTTTCCATCAGCCTGCCGCAACAGTCTGTCTGAGTTTTTTTGTGAACCCTGAATGCATCTTGAAATTCCAGCCAATCGTGCTTTTCTAAATGTGACCTAAAGAGTGACGTGCGTCCGTTTGCCTCAGAACAACGGCCATGATTGGCTGAATAGCCCGCTGCGCCCGCCCCATGAGTTAGAAAAGAAGAAAAAGCAGAGCCGTGTCTCGTGTGACACCGGTCTGGAAGAAGTGATGAAAATGAGAAAACATTTATATAAAGTTAAATGTTAAATTATAATTAAGAAATATATTAAGAAAATATGCCAGGAAACCTGGGACATTACTGATACAGGAAGACATTTACACAACAAAAAAGGTAGGATATACAAGGAAAGCAGGAAGAAACAGGAACTTACTCGCATTAGAATAGGACACACAGACCTTAATAAATCTTGGAAAGCTTGCAACAGGACTTTTTTGTGACATGTGCACCAGCAATCTCCCTGAAACGGTTCAACATGTCTTTATGGGATGTCCAAGGTATGAAACAGAAAGAATGCATTAACAAAAATAAATAAATAAAATTAATATTAAATTTACAATTAGGGATGTTTTTAGTAGTGATATCAGTAAAGCTAAATATCAGGTTATTATTTCCTTGAAAATACAAACTTAATAGACAGAATTTAGTTGAGTTATTAAATTAAAATGCTGGTGAAGATTCTCAGTCGTCCAGGACATGATGAAATCAAAAAAGGCGTTCAATACAGGATCAACTGGACTTTATTTGTTGCAGAAAACGTTTCGACTTCTGGACAGAAGTCGAAACGTTTTCTGCAACAAATAAAGTCCAGTTGATCCTGTATTGAACGCCTTTTTTGATATTAAATTAAAACCGCCATGAAACAAAACAAGAAGCGCGGGGGGCGGGCTCATTAGTTGCCACCAGGCATTAATACGTATTATTGTCTATGGTTCCCACCCGTACTGATGCCACAACGCTGTGAGTGCCTGTTAGACGCAATTCAACAACAGAGTGACTATAGTGCATACTTGTTATTTTGGTTTTGACGGGTGTACGATAATTTCCCTCAAAATACGATAATTTTGGGGCTCTAGTACGATAATCCTACATTTCTCACCTGGCAACACTGACAAAAGATGAGTCGGGCTCAGAACCGTGAAGTGAGGGGAGTGAGGGGGTGGGGTTGGATGCTTGCCTTGACAAAAGAGGAGCTGCTCTACTCACACAGAAGGAGAGAGCTGTTGTTGCTCGCTAAAATAGTTGTTGAATCAATGTAGGTAAATGTAGATGTAAATCTGTTCAAATACACAAGATTGCAGGAAATTGCATCTACTTTATTCAAAAATGTCTGGGGGAGGACCCAGAGACCAGTGATCTTTGTGACAGGTGAGACACTGTCTGTCTGGAATCAATGCTCACATATATGAACATAAAATAGAAGCTTATATTTCAACATAAATAGTTTTAAAATAATTAGAAAATGTTTGACACTTCATTGTGCAGAGATGTTTCTTCAACTCAATGATTCGTTCACATTTGTCTTATGGAGCTAATGTCTGGTCACAGACTCACCAAACTGCACTTAAACCAGTGGAAAGTCTCTACAATCAGGTCTTGAAGTTTTTATACCAAAAGACAATCAGATTTCATCACTGTAATATTTTAGCTAAGTTTGGTATTCTAGAACTTTCCAATTTTATAAAATACAAATAAAAGAAATTGATCTTCAAATGTTTAAGTGGACTTTCACCCAAACCATTCAGCAGAAACTGCAGGACTGCAGCAGATCTACCAGAGCAGATTTAAATGGTGACTGTAAGGTTCAGCACTGTGAAAGTCATGTTCTTTGATTTCTCCAGTGCATTTAACACAATCCAGTTGTCAGAAACTGCAGAAGAGTCAGGTGGAGGCCTCAACAATCACCTGGATCAAAGACCAGCTGACAAACAGACCACAGTTTGTGAGACTGAAGGGTTGTGTGTCTAACCAGGTGGTCAGTAGCTCAGGAGCACCACAGGGTCCTGTACTCTCACCATTCCTTTTCACTCTACACCTCAGATTTCCAGTCCAAAACAGACTCCTGTCATGTGCAGAAATATTCAGATGACTCTGCAGTGGTCGGGTGCATCAGAGATGGACAAGAAGCTGAACACATGGAACTGATCTTGAATGTGAACAAAACAAAGGAGATGATTGTAGATTTCAGGAGTAACAGGAATAGGACCAACACTATTTCCATCATTGGAGAAGAAGTGAAGGTGTTGGAGAAGTATAAATATCTTGGGGTTCACCTGGACAACAGACTGAACTGGAAATGCAACAGTGCAGCGTCTACAAAAAGCAGACTGTACTTCTTGAGGAAGCTGCAGTTCTTCAGTGTTTGCAGCAAGATGCTGCATATCTTCTGTAAGTCTGTTGTAGAGAGAGCTGTCTCTTCTGGGGTAGCAGCACCAGAGCACGTGACTTGAAAAATATCAACAAGCTCACGATGAAGGCTGGCTCAGTTCTGGGGACTCCTCTAGAATCTTTGGAGATTATTGTACAAAGAAGGATTCTTCATCAAATGAAGACCATTATAGACAAGCATCCTCTTCATCAGACTGTCATACAACAACAGAGTGTCTTCAGTCAGAGGCTTCTTCAGATCCACTGTAGACCGCTACAAGAGATCCTTCCTGCCCACAGCCATCAGCATCCAGAACAACTCTATAATGAAACCAGGATGATGAGTTACAACAACATTTAATTTAAATTCCCTCTGGGATTAATAAAGTATTTTTGAATTGAATTGAATTGAATTGTTTGCCCTGATTTGTTCATCCATCCATTATCTTTAACCGCTTCTTCCATTTTGGGTCACAGGGGTCACTGCCCATGTCCAGCCATCAGTGGACAGGTTGGAGACCCTGGGAGACCACAGTGCATCCCAGACCCTGGACAGATCTCCAGTCCATGCAGGGACACATAGAGACAAATGAGACAAACAACCATTCACTCTCTCTCTCTCACCTAGAGACAATTTAGAGTTACCAGTCAGTCTAACATGCATGTTTCTGGTCTGTAGGAGGAAACAGGTGTACACAGAGAAAACCCACGCAGCATGGAGAAAACATGCAAATTCCACCCAGAAAGGTCCCCCGGCAGGGATTTGAACCAGTGACCTGCTCCCTGACAGGTGGCGGCTCTACCAACTGATCCCCCGTGCTGCCCCCATGATTTGCTCATCAAACTGGATTGGACTGTTCAGGATAACTGTTCATCAAAACCCTGGATTGCATCCCTGCAGCAGTGTTTTTTTTTTTTTAATTCAGTTTAATGTTACAGCAAGTTACAATTTTTAAATTATCAGTGTTGATTTTATTTTTTAACATCACAAAAATCTGATATTTTATGAAGGGTGTTGAGAATTTTAGATCCACTGTACACCTGCAACCACACTAAGCTGCTCCTGCTCAGATGTATTTGGTGCAGAGGTCAGCATCACCTGGAAAATGTGTATCATGGTTCACAAACATTCAGTCTAAACAGAGCTCTAGTATAGTTTCCCTCACTTCTTGTTCCTATTAAACTGTGCTAATTGAGGAACTGTAATCGATGTAATCATGACTGAAAACAAACACAATGGATAATGTCAGGACAGTTGCAAAAGACACAAACAGTGATGAATGCTTCTCCCTTGTTCTATAACAGAAACTCCATCATGTTGCTGTGTAATGGATGAGCTGCTGCCATCAGTAAAGTGAGATTGACTAAAGTTGTTCTAAGGAAAAGGTTGAAGCTTTTGAAGATAACTGTTGGGGAGTAGAGATGGGGCGAGTCCTTTAAGGTTTGTTTCACATCTTTGAATTCATACAATTAAAACACAAAGAGCATCAAGTCATGTGAAGTGAAACTCTAAAAGCAGAAGCAAAATGCTCTCTACCCTCTACTTAGACATTTGTGAGGCAACACGGACGCAGATTGTCCATTTGAACAATTTCTGTCAGAACTTAAACGGCTTGATGAAGCAATTTATCCCTCCCAGAGACAGATGAAGGTACGTGCACACAGGAATCAATAATATAACTTTGACTGAATACATAGTGGATCTAGAAGAGGAAAATCAAGTAGAAAATTGTGCATTTTACAAATATGAGAAACTATGTCAATGCGTTTTAGAAGCATTTAGGCAAATCAGCACATATGAAATGTTAATTTTAAAACTTTAAAATAAATATATTATTAAAATAAAATATATAAATATTTATATTCAATGCGTTTTCTTTTCTTTTCTTTGCAAATTTGTCATTTTCTGTAAACTACTTTACAGTGCAGCAAGAAACTTTTTAATTAATTCATGAAAATAGTTATACAATCAGAATAGTTAAAATTTGCATCTCCAGGCAGAAATGAGTTTGAAGAAACTCTCATTGGTTAGGACTTCACTGTCAGCAGAGAAGACTCACATGGCAACTATTATAGACAATCTGTCCACAGGACAACTATTAGTCCCATAGACAATCTGTCCACAGGACAACTATTAGTCCCATAGACAATCTGTCCACAGGACAACTATTAGTCCCATAGACAATCTGTCCACAGGACAACTATTAGTCCCATAGACAATCTGTCCACAGGACAACTATTAGTCCCATAGACAATCTGTCCACAGGACAACTATTAGTCCCATAGACAATCTGTCCACAGGACAACTATTAGTCCCATAGACAATCTGTCCACAGGACAACTATTAGTCCCATAGACAATCTGTCCACAGGACAACTATTAGTCCCATAGACAATCTGTCCACAGGAAAACTATTAGTCTTGTAGACAATCTGTCCACAGGAAAACTATTAGTCCCATAGACAATCTGTCCACAGGACAACTATTAGTCCCATAGACAATCTGTCCACAGGACAACTATTAGTCTTGTAGACAATCTGTACACAGGAAAACTATTAGTCTTGTAGACAATCTGTCCACAGGAAAACTATTAGTCTTGTAGACAATCTGTCCACAGGAAAACTATTAGTCTTGTAGACAATCTGTCCACAGGAAAACTATTAGTCTTGTAGACAATCTGTACACAGGAAAACTATTAGTCTTGTAGACAATCTGTCCACAGGAAAACTATTAGTCTTGTAGACAATCTGTCCACAGGACAACTATTAGTCCCATAGACAATCTGTCCACAGGACAACTATTAGTCCCATAGACAATCTGTCCACAGGACAACTATTAGTCCCATAGACAATCTGTCCACAGGACAACTATTAGTCCCATAGACAATCTGTCCACAGGACAACTATTAGTCCCATAGACAATCTGTCCACAGGACAACTATTAGTCCCATAGACAATCTGTCCACAGGACAACTATTAGTCCCATAGACAATCTGTCCACAGGACAACTATTAGTCCCATAGACAATCTGTCCACAGGACAACTATTAGTCTTGTAGACAATCTGTCCACAGGAAAACTATTAGTCCCATAGACAATCTGTCCACAGGACAACTATTAGTCCCATAGACAATCTGTCCACAGGACAACTATTAGTCTTGTAGACAATCTGTCCACAGGAAAACTATTAGTCTTGTAGACAATCTGTCCACAGGAAAACTATTAGTCTTGTAGACAATCTGTCCACAGGAAAACTATTAGTCCCATAGACAATCTGTCCACAGGACAACTATTAGTCCCATAGACAATCTGTCCACAGGACAACTATTAGTCCCATAGACAATCTGTCCACAGGACAACTATTAGTCCCATAGACAATCTGTCCACAGGACAACTATTAGTCCCATAGACAATCTGTCCACAGGACAACTATTAGTCCCATAGACAATCTGTCCACAGGACAACTATTAGTCCCATAGACAATCTGTCCACAGGACAACTATTAGTCCCATAGACAATCTGTCCACAGGACAACTATTAGTCTTGTAGACAATCTGTCCACAGGACAACTATTAGTCCCATAGACAATCTGTCCACAGGAAAACTATTAGTCCCATAGACAATCTGTCCACAGGACAACTATTAGTCCCATAGACAATCTGTCCACAGGACAACTATTAGTCCCATAGACAATCTGTCCACAGGACAACTATTAGTCCCATAGACAATCTGTCCACAGGACAACTATTAGTCCCATAGACAATCTGTCCACAGGACAACTATTAGTCCCATAGACAATCTGTCCACAGGACAACTATTAGTCCCATAGACAATCTGTCCACAGGACAACTATTAGTCCCATAGACAATCTGTCCACAGGACAACTATTAGTCTTGTAGACAATCTGTCCACAGGAAAACTATTAGTCCCATAGACAATCTGTCCACAGGAAAACTATTAGTCCCATAGACAATCTGTCCACAGGACAACTATTAGTCTTGTAGACAATCTGTCCACAGGAAAACTATTAGTCCCATAGACAATCTGTCCACAGGAAAACTATTAGTCCCATAGACAATCTGTCCACAGGACAACTATTAGTCTTGTAGACAATCTGTCCACAGGAAAACTATTAGTCCCATAGACAATCTGTCCACAGGACAACTATTAGTCTTGTAGACAATCTGTCCACAGGAAAACTATTAGTCTTGTAGACAATCTGTCCACAGGACAACTATTAGTCCCATAGACAATCTGTCCACAGGACAACTATTAGTCTTGTAGACAATCTGTCCACAGGACAACTATTAGTCCCATAGACAATCTGTCCACAGGAAAACTATTAGTCCCATAGACAATCTGTCCACAGGACAACTATTAGTCCCATAGACAATCTGTCCACAGGAAAACTATTAGTCCCATAGACAATCTGTCCACAGGACAACTATTAGTCCCATAGACAATCTGTCCACAGGAAAACTATTAGTCCCATAGACCATGGCCCTCATTCACGAAAATGTTCGTATTTTTATCCTAAATTTCTCCTACTTTTGTTCGTACGAAGCGTTCGTACGAACATGCCACGTCAGATTCAACAAAGTCTTCTATCCTGAGGAAACGTGTGTAAATGGGTTGCGTAAATATGATGAATCCCACCTGTTCTAAACAGCTGCGCGTGCACGCCGAGGGGTTATTTACATAATTCCCACCCCTCAAAACACCATATAAGGCCACGTTTCCTGCCTTCTGACAGCAGGAAGTGTCCATTCATTCAAACTCAAGAAGTAAAAGGAGGAACTTCACGCGTTCGGAGATCTGCTCTCAGTCGCGCTGTGGCTACCCCCCCACCCCCCACCCCCCCGCAAGTGTCGGATGGTCAAATATCTTTAATGTTAGTGTAAACAACTGTGTAGTTTCACTTATTCAGAAGAGCTGTGGCGCACCGCTGCCCCCCACCCCCCCCCCCGCAAGTGTCGGATGGTCAAATATCTCTAATTTTAGTGTACTGTGTTACATTTAGTTTCACTTATTCAGAAGAGCGCACCGCTAACCCCCCACCCCCCGCAAGTGTCGGATGTGTTTTTGAACAGAAGCATTTTAAAATGTCTCGAAACTACAGTTAACTTCATATTAATATTAGTGCATATGCTGTGTGTCCCGTGGGTCGTACAGTATCAGAAATCAAGAATAAATGGTTTGATCTGAAAATGGCTTCAAACAAACGTCTCGCCGCAGCACGGACAGGAGATGGTCAATAGTCTGCGAGATGGATGGACAATACTGTAAATGCCACGCTGCGCAGATGCGTGCCAACATGTTTTGCAGCACAAATGATGCGCGCACCTCCTGGTCATCGCGCAACCACATATTCTGCAGGTTATATTTCGAATCAGATATAATAATCTATTGCTCCGATGGTGTTTGGCACAAGATCAGTCTTAATTCGTACTTGTTCTGCGGCGGTGTATGGGGATTTTATGTACCTGGGTGTTAATATGAGGAGGGCTTTGATGACCAAGGGGAGCGCACGACTCACTGAAGCCTGCGCGACACACCAGACAAATTAAACTTAAAATTATAATTCTAATTCAAACAGAATAACCTATTGTCAAGAATAATTATGGTGCGTGATTTTTTTAAACCCAAAATATTTTCTAAATAACGAAATATGAAGTTATTCGTGGAGAAGATCCGTCTGGATGACAGCAGACTGACGCTCCTAAAATATACGACAGGTCCGGACCACTCGTAAATTTTGTTCGTATCTGAAAAAAATCGTAGGATACGAAAACATTGTTGAATGCCACAAATGCTCCTAAAACACTCGTACGCACAGTTTAAGAACAAATCTGTGCGTACGAACGGTTCGTGAATGAGGGCCAATCTGTCCACAAGAAAACTATTAGTCCCATAGACAATCTGTCCACAGGACAACTATTAGTCTTGTAGACAATCTGTCCACAGGACAACTATTAGTCTTGTAGACAATCTGTACACATGACAACTATTAGTCTTGTAGACAATCTGTCCACATGACAACTATTAGTCTTGTAGACAATCTGTCCACAGGACAACTATTAGTCTTGTAGACAATCTGTCCACAGGACAACTATTAGTCTTGTAGACAATCTGTACACATGACAACTATTAGTCTTGTAGACAATCTGTCCACAGGACAACTATTAGTCTTGTAGACAATCTGTCCACATGACAACTATTAGTCTTGTAGACAATCTGTCCACAGGACAACTATTAGTCTTGTAGACAATCTGTCCACATGACAACTATTAGTCTTGTAGACAATCTGTACACATGACAACTATTAGTCTTGTAGACAATCTGTCCACAGGACAACTATTAGTCCCATAGACAATCTGTACACATGACAACTATTAGTCTTGTAGACAATCTGTACACATGACAACTATTAGTCTTGTAGACAATCTGTCCACAGGACAACTATTAGTCTTATAGACAATCTGTCCACATGACAACTATTAGTCTTGTAGACAATCTGTCCACAGGACAACTATTAGTCTTGTAGACAATCTGTACACATGACAACTATTAGTCTTGTAGACAATCTGTACACATGACAACTATTAGTCTTGTAGACAATCTGTACACATGACAACTATTAGTCTTGTAGACAATCTGTCCACAGGACAACTATTAGTCCCATAGACAATCTGTACACATGACAACTATTAGTCCCATAGACAATCTGTACACATGACAACTATTAGTCTTGTAGACAATCTGTACACATGACAACTATTAGTCTTGTAGACAATCTGTCCACAGGACAACTATTAGTCCCATAGACAATCTGTACACATGACAACTATTAGTCTTGTAGACAATCTGTCCACAGGACAACTATTAGTCCCATAGACAATCTGTACACATGACAACTATTAGTCTTGTAGACAATCTGTCCACAGGACAACTATTAGTCCCATAGACAATCTGTACACATGACAACTATTAGTCTTGTAGACAATCTGTACACATGACAACTATTAGTCTTGTAGACAATCTGTCCACAGGACAACTATTAGTCCCATAGACAATCTGTACACATGACAACTATTAGTCTTGTAGACAATCTGTCCACAGGACAACTATTAGTCCCATAGACAATCTGTACACATGACAACTATTAGTCTTGTAGACAATCTGTACACATGACAACTATTAGTCTTGTAGACAATCTGTACACATGACAACTATTAGTCTTGTAGACAATCTGTCCACAGGACAACTATTAGTCTTGTAGAAAATTTGTCCACAGGACAACTATTAGTCTTGTAGACAATCTGTCCACAGGACAAATATTATTCTTATAGACAATCTGTCCACAGGACAAATATTATTCTTATAGACAATCTGTCCACAGGACAACTATTAGTCTTATAGACAATCTGTCCACAGGACAACTATTAGTCTTGTAGACAATCTGTCCACAGGACAACTATTAGTCTTGTAGACAATCTGTACACATGACAACTATTAGTCTTGTAGACAATCTGTCCACAGGACAACTATTAGTCTTGTAGACAATCTGTCCACATGACAACTATTAGTCTTGTAGACAATCTGTCCACAGGACAACTATTAGTCTTGTAGACAATCTGTACACATGACAACTATTAGTCTTGTAGACAATTTGTCCACAGGAAACTATTAGTCCCATAGACAATCTGTCCACAGGACAACTATTAGTCTTGTAGACAATCTGTACACAGGACAACTATTAGTCTTGTAGACAATCTGTACACAGGACATCTATTAGTCTTGTAGAAAATTTGTCCACAGGACAACTATTAGTCCCATAGACAATCTGTCCACAGGACAACTATTAGTCTTGTAGACAATCTGTCCACAGGACAACTATTAGTCTTGTGGAAAATCTATCCACAGGAAAACTATTACATCCATAAACAATCTGTCCATTGGCCAACCTTGTAGAAAATCTGTCCACAGGACAAGCATTAACTCAATAAATATTATGTCCATGGGACTACTATTATATCTGTCCATAGGACAACTATTAGACAGTTGACAATCTGTCCACAGGGCAACTATTAATTCCATAAACAATCTGTCCCTTGGCCAACTATTAGTCTTATAGAAAAAATGTCTACAGCACTACTATTAAATCTGTCCATAGGACAACTACTGTATTAGTCTTGTAGACAATCTTTCCACAGAACAACTATTAGACAGTTGACAATATGTCCACAGGATAACTATTAATTCCATAAATAATCTGTCCATAGGACAACTATTAGTCTTGTAGACAATCTGTCCATTGGACAACTAGTAGTCTTGTAGACAATCTGTCCATTGGACAACTAGTAGTCTTGTAGACAATCTGTCCATTGGACAACTAGTAGTCTTGTAGACAATCTGTCCTTTGGCCAACTAGTAGTCTTGTAGACAATCTGTCCATTGGACAACTAGTAGTCTTGTAGACAATCTGTCCATTGGACAACTAGTAGTCTTGTAGACAATCTGTCCATTGGACAACTAGTAGTCTCGTAGACAATCTGTCCATTGGACAACTAGTAGTCTTGAAGACAATCTGTCCATTGGACAACTAGTAGTCTTGTAGACAATCTGTCCACTGGACAACTAGTAGTCTTGTAGACAATCTGTCCATTGGACAACTAGTAGTCTTGTAGACAATCTGTCCATTGGACAACTAGTACGTAGTCTGTAGACAATCTGTCCATTGGACAACTAGTAGTCTTGTAGACAATCTGTCCATTGGACAACTAGTAGTCTTGTAGACAATCTGTCCATTGGACAACTAGTAGTCTTGTAGACACTGTTTTCCACCTGGAATAGTTGGATCAAAGAAAATTCTTGGTCAGACAATCTGTGTCAAGACTTGGAATCTTCACTTCACAGACGCTCTCCATCCATCTGACTGAACTAAAGTTCAGTCTCTAAATGTGTAAAGCTGGTAGAGTTAAACCCCTGAAGACTTTCAGCTGGAACTGAAAACCTATGGTCCAACAATGTATTTACTCAGGTCGAGTGGGGGTGTAGGGTTAAAAATAAATGAATGCCACACAATTAGTTAATATTTGTTAAAAATAAAATAAAATAGAGAATCAGGTATCACTTTCCTTCCAGTCCCTGTGATAGACTTGCGACCTGTCCAGGATTTACTCTGCCCCTTGCAGGACATGGGCACCGGTGACCCCCCTGTGACCCAAAAGTGGAAGAAGCAGGTAAAAGGTGACGGATGGATGAATGGACTTTCATTCCACTACAGTAATGCATTATTTTATGTTGTTCCATCACATCAAAGTACAGTAAAATATTTTGAAGGTTTTCATTGTAATGTGACACAATTTAAAAAGTTCAAGAGGAATGAATACTTTTTTAACACATTGTAGTTTATTCTGTATTAAGGCAACAATCTGACTTTAAATACAAAAGTAAGCTTCCTTTAGTAAACCTGGACCAGGAGTCAAACACATGACGTTTATTTGAAACTCTCTTGGACACCAAAAGGGATTTAAACATCCCATTCTTCAGAGGATTGTTGTTCCTCTGCATTCGGAAACACCTACGTGCAAACAGCACATGTGCATACAGTTTTCTTTATTCAGTGGCTGAACCACAGTATCTGCCTCCATACCCCTCTTTGTGGGAGGCAGTTGTCACAGCTGCCATTTTGTATTCCTTTGTTCTCTTTTTACAATCACACAAACATATGCTTACACTAAACCGTTCATTGTTTCTGGTACCTCTTGTGCGGTTGACAGTAGTGCTTATTAAACGCTGATGCAGATTCTCGGTCATCTAAGACACGGTTATACTAATAAAGACAAAAGGATGCTAAAGTCGATTCACTTCTTATTTTAGGAGATTTATCACACGAGGAACAAATAAACATATTTTAGATTCAAAAGTCTTTGCCTTTGATTTTTTAAACTGATTGATTTAAATGATTGTAGTGATTTACCGGTTCAGGTCATGCATATTCAGTGGTCAGGGTACCGTAGTAGTTACAATAGGACAGTGGATAAGGCTTGACTCCAATGGTTCTGTTCTTCATTATACACTTTTCATCATTTTTGTCCTTAGAGCCTGTTTGGATCAGCTGCTGCCCTTTCATACATGAGTAAAATTATTCATATTTATTAAGTTTTATTGTGAGAGAGAGCCACTATGAGTCAAGGTGGACTTTGATGTTATTGTCTCTGGAGGCCCAATACTGAACTAAGAGTCAGCTGAACTGAAGGTGTTGCAAGTGTAGGTAGACTGCTATGGTGGAAGTGCAGAACTCCTTTGTTTTAGTAAGTTTGGCTTCAGCTGCTCTGCAGAGGCTGTCCTCACCAGCGGTGGTACATTTCAGACAGGTACAGAGAAAGCTCAGCTGCACCGTCCTCATGGGAATCGAAGTCTGGTTTGCAGGCATGCTTACATTGCAGTTGTGGAAAACCAGTTTTCCTTTTCCTGTCCCCAGTTTACTGTACTAGTCTGCCCTTTGGGATGTGGCCATCATCCGTGTGACACATGTCATCCAACCATCTGAGCCCTCTCTGCCTGAGAGGAGTGAACATGCTGTAGATGCCAGTGTGATCTCGTCTTATCAATAGTGTTGTGTGATACTGCAAGATGTGGTACCAAGTAAATAGGAGCCAGTATAATTAAAGTTGATGCATTGTATTGCTAAATCTGAATAAACTTTTTTATGATCTTTAAATTTCTTCCCATTAGATTCCGACAAAGTTAGGTCCTCTGGACAGCTTCTTTTTTGTTGAGACGTTTCATTCTTCATCCAAAGGACTTCATCAGTCACAGGAGCCACAACAAATTCAGTCCCATAAGCAGCACACTCACATAGTGGGCCAAACAGTTTGATGGTCCTCTGGACTGATGTCCTTTGGATGTCCTTTGGATGAAGGACAAAACATTTCAGCAAAAAAAGACACCATCCAGAGGACCTGCCTTAAATTTGTTGGATTTTTTAACCTGGATTATTGAGCATGAACTTTGATGTTTTGAACCACTTTGGCCATGGCTGCCTCAGGGGAGTCGACAGGGGAGAGGGCAGACTCCAAAAACCATTTTATCACTATCAAACTGGTTAGCCCACTATGTGAGTAAGCCACTTATAGGACTGAGTTTGTTGTGGCTCCTCAAACTGATGAAGTCCTGTGGATGAAGGACAAAACGTTTCAACAAATAAAGAAACTGTCCAGATGATCTGACTTAATTTAGTTGGATTTTTTACCTGAATTATTGAGCATGAACTTTGATGTTCCCATTAGATTAATATTTAAATAAAATCCAGCACAAACTCTGGACAAGTTTATGGGTAAATATTGGTAATATCAGTGGTGTAGTCTACATTTTTGTAGTGGGTATACTGGGCTTAGAGACAAAAATCTGTCCGGAGGACCTACTTAATTTTTCCTTTTTCTACCTAGATTACTGAGATGCATCAGGACATTTAGAGACAAAAATGCAATGTAGTGCAATGTAATTGACAATTTATTTTGAATTTTAAGCATATTTAACATTGCAAAATGTCTGTGATGCTTACATTTTAATAAATGCACAACAAACCTTGTACAATTGGCTTGTATTAAAAACATGTAGAATTTTTAAAACAGTACATAACCAAAAAAATTGTATTAATAACAGAAGTATTCATCAGAACCAACTCAGAGTTGTTGGTTTTTTTTTTTTGTGTGTAACGTTTGTTTTGGCATTTTCTATGTCAACGTGGACCATAAGTAAGTCAATCAATGATGTGTCTATAAAATGTTCCAAAAATGTTTGTTCTCAGGCTCCTTAGGTTTCATTACTCTTCTCTTCTCTTTCACTCCACAAGGCTGGCCAATTTGGATCTAAAAATGAAACAAGGAGTTTTAAAACAGAGTAAAAAGCATAGCATTTTGTTGATTATTGGAGTGACAGACTTTGTCACAAACAAATAATTTTTATATTCACATATTTATTTATATGAAATGTTACTGTAAAATTCTGGACAGTAACCGTGTTTCCATCAAGGTTTCTTGATGCGCATTTTGGAGTTTGGCATCAGAAAAGGTCGATAAAAACATGCAGTTACTTGCTGCTTGAGCTAGCTTCAGCTAACTTGTACTAGCCAACACTTACCTGGGGAAATGCAGATATCAACCTCATTATGGCTGGTTTCGGCCGTCGAACTGGTAGGTTCTTCTAATGTTGTCTCTGTAGCTTCGGGTTCAGCTGGTTTATAAAAACATTCAAAAAGTGTAGCTTGTTTCCTTTTCATTTTGAGTCTGTCGTCGTTAGCGAAAATGCTCTACACCGTCTGTCGCCCGCCTGCATCTCGAGCAGCCACTCATAAAGGAGCTTCTGAAGAAACCAATCACAGAGCAGAGAACTATGGTAGTGAGCTCAGCTCAGCCAATGGCTGTGAGCCTCACACAATGAAATCAAAAAAGGCGTTCAATACAGGATCAACTGGACTTTATTTGTTGCAGAAAACGTTTCGACTTCTGTCCAGAAGTCTTTTTCAATTCTGAATGGAAGCTGTGAGAACGAGAAGTTTTATACAGGCTTACAAGTCACGCACCAACATATGAAATTGGAAACTGAAGTAACACCACAAATTAACTAACATGCCCATTCTATTTAAATTGACAAAACGACACATCCCAGCTTAAACAAAAGGGGGTTTGTAACACATACATGTAAATTGAAAGATTTTTGATTTCATCATGTCCTGGACGACTGAGAATCTTCACCAGCATATCTCACACAATGAAATCTCTCATGCCATTAACAGCTTGGTTTTCACAAAGATTAAATCTCCTACAGTCTCTTTACTTCTGTCTCACACGAGGAACAACACGAGGAACACGAAACAACACGAGGAACACGAAACTATGGCAGCCGCGAGAGGCGCAGTGAAGAGTCCTTATGAGCGAACATAATCTATCTTTATGCAACGCGTGTTTGTTGTCACGTATCATTGGGCACATTTCAAAGTCAAAGTCAAAGTCAACTTTATTGTCAGAACTGCAATATGTACAGGACATACACAGGACCGAAATTGCGTTTCTCTCAGTCCCTCGGTGCAACAGTAACCATCTAAACACTAAACACTAAAACATTTAATAAACATAAGCATAAAATAGTAAAAGTGTAACACTGTCCTGAGTTTTTTCATAATAGTATAAAAGTATGAAAATTTACACCAACACTGAAACACCAAACACCCCTAAAACACCAAACACCCAATGAACATAAGCATAAAATGAAATAATAAAAGTGTAATACTGTCCTGAGTTTTTGCATAGTAGTATAAAAAGTATAAAAAGTATATCTATAAAATAAACTGAAGGTTCTAGCATTGACATTTGCAAAGAGTGGCACAGCAGCATATGAGTTAATGTACACAGTATATGTATGAGGTAGTTGATGTTGGTATAGAGGCAAAGTGGCATATGCAGTGAGGCACATAAGGCACATTTGGCATCCTTAGATAAGGCTAGTCAGAGAATGCTGTATATGTATCTGCAGTAGTGTATATAAAATTAGTGTAAATGTAAACAGTAGTAATAAATGTAAAGCATTAGTAATAAATGTAAACCGTATTAATAAGTGTAAACAGTGAATGTAAACAGTATTATGTAAACAGTGAATGTAAACAGTAGTATGACTATAGGCAGTAATGTAATACAAACATTAGTGCAAATATGAGAGTAGTGCAAACTGAATGAGCACATGACTGAGAGTTTAGTGAATAACCCGTTTGATGACACAGAGTCCAGTGTTAAAAACTTTGTGTTGAGTGGTAATGTGTGAGAAAGTTTTTTGTGTTAAGGCAGTTCAAATGGGAGGGGAGGCAGAGCAGGCAGAGTGTTTAGCATCCTGACTGCCTGATGAACAGAGCTGTCTCTCAGTCTGCTGGTTCGAGCCTGGAGACTCCTCAGTCTCCTCCCTGATGGCAGCAGTCTGAAGCGGCTGTGTAGTGGGTGTGTGGGATCACCTGCCATGCAGAGGGCTTTCCGAGTGAGGCGTTTGCTGTGTAAGTCCTGCAGTGAGGGCAAGGAGGTGCCGACGATCTTCTCAGCTGCTTTCACGATGCGCTGGAGGCTCTTGCGGCAGGATGCAGTACATGCACCAAACCACACCGTGATGCAGCTGGTCAGGACACTTTCTATGGCACCTCTGTAGAAGGTGCACATGATGGGGGTTGAAGCTCCAGCCCTTTTCAGCTTGCGGAGAAAGTAGAGGCGCTGGTGAGCCTTCTTGGCCAGTGCTGCAGTGTTCCTGCTCCAGGACAGGTCCTCTGAGACGTGCACTCCCAGGAACTTGGTGCTGTCCACTCTCTCCACTGTGGTGCTGTTGATGGTCAGAGGGGCATGTTGTGCATCCCTCTTCCTGAAGTCCACAACAATCTCCTTTGTCTTCTCCACGTTGAGAGTGAGATTGTTGTGTCCGCACCACAATTTAATTGGTTATACGGAAATCCCCAAGCTTTACTAGTGGGTATACGGCGTATACCAGCGTATCACGTAGACTACACCACTGGGTAATATAAATATAAATAATATTGATACTGAGGTCGATTCACCCACTAATACTTCCCGAAAGCTATACAGGAGGCAGCAAAGGTAAACAGGGGTGACTCCATCATCATAGGCATCACATAAATTATGCAGTCTGTGAAGTGGACATGTGCACCCACATTTACAAAATATTCATTTGGAGTCTTTTGCAGCTTAATAATAATAACTAATAGTTTTGGTTTTCCTGTGACTTATCTGCAGTATGATAAATGGTAGTCCAGCATAATGTACACTCCCAATGTTTTCTTGGTCTTTTTTTAGTAAATATTAAATGACTTCTTTTTTTTTTGTGTTCATTTTTTTTTTTTTTACATCTTATGACATCATCAACTACTTGAGTTCTACTCTAGCTTTATTATGTTAATGTCGAGTTTAAAAACGATGTCCTCGTTCAACCCCTAATAGTTACTGTATGTCTTCTTTGGCAACCATGATGAATCAGTTTGACTTTGAAAGGTAATTAGTTGAGGTACATGCAAAGATTGCTTTCTGCAAGCTTTATTAAAGTTTATCTAGCGGTTCATGAGATTTTTTTGCTAACAGACACACATGCAGACTCTGGTGAAACGTGTGTCGGTGGTCTTTCTGCCAGACGGAAAGAAGTCTGTGGAAAAGACTAACATTGACTCATCGGTTTGACCAAAAAGTGGAGCCAATCTCTGACGCATCTGTCGTTATGACAGCAGATGGGCCGAAGGTCACGTTGTGGCTGACCTCAGATCAGCCCAGGCCTCTGCTGCAGAGAGCAGAAGCACCTTTGGGGACGGCCAACGCTGAGCTGAGACAGGAACACACTGTGGACGCACTCACACACACGACACACGACGACACACGACGATGTGCTTCTTCACACACAGCCGAGGACGCAGCAGCCAACACACCATCTGCTTCCCTCATGTTTGAGCTCCAAATCCTGATGATCAACAAACTACACAGAAGACTTCCAACACCCCCCCCCACCCACACACACACACACACACGCACACACACACACACACACACACACAGACTGTTCCCTTTGAGAAACACACACACACACTTTTTTCTTCCAGATCAGATGGAACCAGGTGGATGGAGTCCACGTAAGTTGCTCGTTTTTCATTAAATGCAACAGAAGAAGGAAAATGGATTTCTTTCACCAGGTTCATTCACCTATTCCCCACCCCCCACACACACACACACACACACACACATACACACACCTCGCTCCAACTTGTTCGATCCAGGACGATCGTGCCTCTTTCTGTCTCTGAGCTGCTTTTTTTTATCAACACTTATCATCCGAGCAGGTTTATGATGCTCATTTCGCCGGCCTCATTGCTTTTCATGGATGTCATCATCTGTCATGGAGATCCATACAGATAAGACGTTCTCTCTCTGTATCAATCTCACTCTGCTGACTGGAGTGACCCCTGTTGTTCAAACACACACACACACACACACACACTCTGAGCAGAGGAAAGGAAGTGAGTGAGACAGTCCAAAGAAGACATGAGAACCCACCTGACACCAGCCTGTCTGTGCTTTTCACTGTTTAAATGTACAGGTAGTCCCCGACTTACGAGCGAGTTCCGTTCCTACGAGGTGCTCGTAACACGAAATCTCGTACGTCGGAACCCGAAACACGTGTCGCTCGTAAGTCCGGATTTTTGATTGTAAGTCGGAAAATGTATGCAAGCGCTACTACGAACACCCGTTTTTCAACACAAACATACATACTAGTTCATAAACATGCACAGAACTTTGTTTACAAACGGTTAGCTAACACACTTTCATCTACAAACACATACCAGTGCTGTATTTTCTGTATGTTCTGTACAACTTTACTGTTCGTTAGTCAGCTCGTAAGTCCGGAACCTCGTAAGTCGATGTGCTCGTAAGTCGGGGACTACCTGTATATGTTGTCATTCAGGGAGTGCTTTAACCCAAACAGACAGTTGAGGAGCAACGCTAGGCCTCTGTGCATGAGGCCGTGCTCACACATTGAGATGTTTGGTTGTCTTAAAACTTTTTGCAGCTACAGCTGGTCTGTTAGCTGTCCACACCTGCAAGAGCTTAATTAAAAACCAGAAATCAAAGATAAATCATTCTACACTCAAATCCAAAGTCTTTCCTTTGATTTTAAATCCAGTTCATTCAGTGCTTTTATTTTGAAGGCGAGAGGGTAACATCTGGTGATTATAGCCTCTTTTGGAGGGTGCTCAAGCACCCCTAAATTTTAACTCAGCACCCCTGAAAAATAAAGAACCCATCATTAGGATTGTATAATGAAACTCAGTTCTCAAACCTTAGATTAACCAAAATATTAAATAAATTTGGAATAAATGATGATACTCTTAAACGAGGCAGTAAAATCTAGGATTTTTTTGCACGAGTTAGACTCTCAACACCACCTGTCAATCAATCCAGCAGACTCATCAGCAACTGACCAATCGCAACCTCAATTTGTCCCGAAGCGGAACGCCCCTTACCTGCAGGAGCTCCACCCCCTTGTCCTCCAACAACACTATCAGGGTTTTGATTCACAAACCATACCACATTTTTTAATTTGGGAAAAGATATAGAACAAATGTTGGAATTGATAAAGACAGAATTTGTCAAAATACAAACTTGGTTTAAACTCAATAAATTATCATTAAAACTAGAAAAAACTAATTACATGATATTCAGTAATAAAAAGAAAACTGTTGATGTTCCATTTAAAATTGAGGATGTTGAGATTTGTAGAGTGAGTGAGGTGAAGTTTTTGGGTGTTATCATTGATGACAAACTGACATGGAAACAACACATAAATTCTGTAAGAATAAAAATAGCTAAATCGATTGCAGTACTGTACAAAGTCAGAGACCTATTGAATGATAAAGCTCTGTATTTGTTGTATAACACAATCATTGTTCCACACTTAATCTATTGTATTGATGTTTGGGGGAATGCGTGTAAAACAATCACAAAGCCTATTTTTGTATTACAGAAAAGAGCTGTAAGAATTATCACTAGAAAACATTACTGTCATCCATCAAGTACATTATTTTATCAACTGAAGTTATTGAAGTTCCATGATTTGGTAGACTATAATATTTTATCAGTTATGTATAGGGCTCAAAATAATGCATTACCTTTAAATATCCAAATGCATTTTGTTAAAAGACAAAGTTGTTATAATCTTAAGGGGACAGAGATGTTTGTAAAACCACAATTCAGAACTAGTTTGAAGGGACGTTCTACCTCAATCCAGGGAATTAGATTATGGAATGGCTTGGAGAATGTAGTTAAAAATGCCAAGTCAATGTTTACATTTAAGAAAATGAGGTTGGAACACAGTTTATTACATTTAAAACCTGAACTGAGTCTGGAAAAATGTAAAAGATGATCAAAGCTCTGCGGCAACAGTTATAAACATGAAGTACCACATGTTCATCTGTATGAAGGTAACTGCAGGTGAATCCTCCATTTTCTGTCATAATTACATAGAATGGTTAATGGCTAAATTAAAGGTTATTGATTAAAAATGTGACAGTTTAGATTAGATAGTTGTGCTTTGTTTTGTGTTTTATATGTAGATATACTGTATGTTGCAACTTCTGGTTTCATAAGTTTAGTCTTTGTTATGATCAGTTAACACTACGGTAAACTGATTTTGTACAAAGCGTTTATTAGGTTGTGTAATGTAAAGTGGGAGTGGTGGTGCAGTGGTTAGAGATGGTGGGCCTGTGATTGGTAGATCGCCGGTTCAAGCCCCGGTACCGACAACATCAAAAAATGTGTGTGGAAAAAGGTGAAATGCCCACACCTGCCTCCACCCTCATTTGCCCCACTCTGGGCCCCCGAGCAAGGCCCTTAACCCCCACCATCTGCTCAGGTCTCTCTTGACATTGAGTTCTCGTGGCTCAATGAGACTACCTGGATAAATAAAGGGTAAATGGAATAAAAAGCGGAGCGCTACGTCTGTAGCATCTCAGCTAGCACATCTGTATTGTGCGTTGTCCTGCTGTGGTAAAGAGGCACAAGTTTAAAAGTTGAGAAAAAATTTCATACAAGGTGATTGTTACCAAGCTAATTTTAAGTGAATTACAAGTGTTTGACAAATTGCAGCGCATTGTGCGCATTGTGCGCATTGTGCGCTCTGCTGAGAAGGTAATCGGCTGTAGTCTCCCATCTCTCCATGACCTGTACGTCTCCAGGACTGTGAGGCGAGCAGGTCGGATCACAGCTGACCCTTCTCACCCTGCATACAGTCTGTTCGAACCACTCCCCTCAGGCAGGAGGCTTCGGTCAATTGGGACCAGAACCTCCCGCCATAAAAACAGTTTCTTCCCCTCTGCTGTCAGACTCTTGAACACTCATAACCATGCTACCTCATAACTTGCCTTGGTCGCTGTATTTTGTATTTGTTCTTTGTATTTTGATTGGGAATCACTGTATCACTGTATTTTGATTGCACCACTCTAATTGCGCTGTTTCTTAGTAGTTTTTGTTCACTGAATATTGTATTGATTGTATTGATGTTTTATGGTTTATGTTTTTTGTGTCTTATGTTTTTATATTTTATGCACCGTTATGCCGAAGCAAATTCCTAGTCTGTGAATCCTGTTCATTGACAATGGCGATAATAAACTGAATCTGAATCTGAATCTGAATTAAGCGTGAACACCAAAAAAAGGGAAAAAAGGGCAGCAAGTTGTATAATTTTGTTTGACATTGAAATGATTTTCTGTTTGTAACGAATGAAAGATTTCTTATTCTGATTTAAGATTTATAATACCACGCTTAACTTGATCTTTGAAGTGAAAATTATTTCAGTTTGTAAATATATTCAAAGGGTGGTATTTAAAGGGGAATTAAACCCACACCACATTTAGGTTCGTTTTGAAAAGAAAAGAAAAACAGGGGATTATTCAAGTTTATAAACAAACTTAAAAAGGTAGTATTTAAGCTAAGTTAAAGCTACAGACTTTAATATAAGGACATTAACGTTAAACTGAATTAATAAGGCCCAAAGTATACAATGAGCAGTGAGAAGGCCATGCAAAACGACTGTGATGCTGAAGCTGTGGAGTTGCAGCGAGAAGGAAATCAGGAAGAAGAAGCCGCAGATATAAACCCATTAGAGCCAAGCACAAGTCAAGCTGTTTCAGCTGAGAGCTTGAGGAAAAGTGTAAGACAGAGAAAACTCACAGAGAAAGGCCAAGCACTGCATGAAGAAAGATTAAACAAGCTTCAAACTTGTTTCAAGTTCAGTTATGACAAATGGAAAACTGTTGGTGATCCTATCAAGTACAAGGACTGGAAAATTTCATTTCAAATGCTGATTGAAAGAAAAAACATCCCAGTAATTGAAAAGATTTACTACCTTCAAAAGTATGTTGGTGAACCCATCATACTTTACCATAGTAATTTGGATATAAACCAGTTTATATATTTTTTTATTTTTTTATTTAATATATATCATCTGAACCAAAACAAACAAACAAATATTTATATATATACATATATATATATACAGTATATGGGCCCCCATATTAACTCAAGCCCAGGGGCCACCATCCTCCTAAATCCGGCCCTGATGTTATAATATGGAGCTCTCACGGGGGGACGAGGGGACTGCTTTTTTTTCTCTGTCGCAGAGCTAAGAGAAGAAATGGGAAAACAAACTCTGTCCATCTGTCCATGCATGTTTTCAGCATGATAATGTAAAATAAGCAACATGCTGACTTCCATTTTGGAGTGTGGCTGCAGGTGTAAGAAAGTACATTATCAAAAGTTGTACTGCCTCATCAAAATCCAAGATGACCACTGCCATATATAAATTTAAACAGACCACCCCTACATGTGGGGAATCTATGCGTTCCAGTTTTTACAGCGCTTAAAAGTATTGTTTCCTCAAAATGATTGGGTGGTTGGCTGAAGAATAATTTATGTTTGTCAAGGCCACCACTAGCCACCCCCTGGCTCCACCACTGCACGTGGTTTTGGATAAAAACACTTGTTTCAAAAACAACAGTGTTCTGATCAGCTCCTCGGTTCTTCTTTTATTTTGGTTCCATCAATGGAACAAACTGGCTGCTGGCTCACAGGCGCCTCCTGCAGGCAGAGGCTGCTTACTGCAGGGCGGCCTGCAGGCTCTTCTATGTGGTTTTACATATGATCCATCCATCCATCATTCATCCATCCATCATCAATTCAATGTCCATCATTCATCCATCCATCATTCATCCATCAATCTAGCCATTCATCCACCACCCATTCATTCAACATCCATACCATTCATTCATCATCATCATCCATCCATCCATCCATTCATCCATCATCCATCCATCGTCATCCATCCATCCATTCATCTATCATTGATCCATCAATCTATCCATCATTCATCCATCCATCATCAATTCAATGTCCATCATTCATCCATCCATCATTCATCCATCAATCTAGCCATTCATCCACCACCCATTCATTCAACATCCATACCATTCATTCATCATCATCATCCATCCATTCATCCATCATCCATCCATCGTCATCCATCCATCCATTCATCTATCATTGATCCATCAATCTATCCATCATTCATCCATCCAACATCCATCCATCTGCTATCACCATTCATCTATCATCCATTCATCCACCATCCATCATTCATCTATCCATCCATACATACATCCACCCATCCTTAATCAAAACATCCAACCATCCATCATCCATCCATGCAACCACCCACTATCCACCCATCCATCCAACATCCATTCATTCATTTATAATCATCCATTCATCCATCATCCATCCATGCATCCATCCATCCATCATCATCCATCCAAGCATCCATCCATCGTAATCAAAACCTGTCTCCATCCATTATCCACCCATCATCCATCCATGCAACATTCATCCATCATCATCCATCCATCCAATCATTCATCCATCCAACTATCCATCCATCCATCAGCCATCTATCTGTCATCTATCATCCATTCATAATCAAAACATCATCCATCCATCCATCCAACCATGTAAAATGACTGTATCACATTTCTATCTTATCAAGACACCCAAAGCTCTTTACTCTACAATCTGTGCCTCATTGACCCGTTCACAGTACACATCACTCTACTAGATCTGTACAAATAATAATTGAACAAATCAATCTATTGAGAATAATCAGTGATTTATCACATTCATAAACTGATGGGACACACATCAGAGGCAATGAGGGGTTCCGTGTCTTGCCCAGAGACACTTCGGCATATGACTGATGGTGGATTTGAACCCCCAACTCTCACATTGGAGGGTGACTGCTCTAACCACTCAGCCACAGCTGCCCACAGAGTACTCAAATGTAAGTACTGTACTTTTACTTAGTCTGGGAAAAAAGTGATAATGGTGCATCTGTATAAAATGAACGTCTATACTGTTCAAGATATTTATCTTTGTATTTAAATACTTTCCACATTAAAATTAGCTGCTTATCTAGCTTTTGCTACTGTTAGCACTTAGCTCTTGTTTCAGTCCTTTTAGTTTTAGTTTTATCAACTCCGTTTCAGCTTCATTCTTCAGCCTCTGCGTTCTCACTGTGTTAGTCATTCAACAACACTGTGAGGATTTTACTCATAAAACAGAGCAAACATTATTCTTATTTGACATAAAGGATGTTCAGTTTTTTCCTAAAGAGAATTTAAATTGTAAAATTAAAATCTTTACAATAAGATAATGTTGATTAATTAATGATAACTTTTTATAAATTACTAAATTATTCATGTTATCATTAAAATAACAGAAGTTTTTTGTTAAGTTACAGACGAAGAATGAAATGAATGAACCAGTCTACTGCTTCAGTACATATTTTGCTAACAGACCAGTAACAGATCAGTGTTTTTGTTGAGGATGACTCTCAGCTACTACCACAACAATCTGTAGCTCAGTGTCTGTGACATTTGCTGAACTCGCGTATGTTTTGAATATTTTCTCCGGTTGTGTCCAGTTGAACATTCGATGATGATTTCCAGAGGTTCATTAAAACTCATCCAGTGGTTTATGAAATATTTTGCTAACAAATAAAGGAACACTCCTGGTAACACAAGAAAAAACATTATTGCCATAACCTTCAGCTGCAGACAGTAATATGTAGTTGTAAGCCAAAAAAAAAGCTGAAATTGAGTGATTTGAATTCGTTGTTTTGTTCAACTCACACGAATCAGTTTTTGTTGCTGTTTGAAGGAACTCGCTGTCTGGAGGAGTTCACTCTCACTGTCTGGATCAGTTCAGCTCTTGAAAAAACTCACAAGTGGAGTCAGCTCCTAAAAATACACCCCCACGGCCGTGCACGCCGCCGTGCACACCTGCCTGTGTGCCGATAAGACGTCAAACACAGCCGGTCCAAATCTGTTTGCACACCGGGGCCGGTTGGCTGCACTTCCTCATTGAACGGCCCCAACAATTTATTCTGACGCAGCTGAATCCGAGAGGGAATTTAGATTGAGATTGGAGAGGAAAAGAATCAGACACG
>JBBPBX010006642.1:47702-67842 GCA_038048925.1 Garcialebias charrua
TATATACATACAGTATATGAATGGTTTCTACAATTCAGAACTCCTCCACCAAAATGAATAAAGATTTTTTTTTTCTCCAAAGTGTTGTTAATGTTGTTATTTATTTATTTATTTATTCTTCTTTCGGCTGCTCGCTTCTTCAGGGTTTGCCACAGTGAACTAGTTGGTAAAAAATAACAACAAAGAATCACAAAAAACAAGTTCATAAAATAATAATAATTCAAATATAGATACTTTCATCCTGACAGTTTTGGCTCCTGTATGAACAATTATGGACACACCTGGAGAAAGAGTTGGTGATTTTAACTCAATATTTGTAAAACTGACTGACATAAAGTCATGTTTGTGTTTGATAAATTCATTAATGGCTGCCATCTGGAATAGGCGTGACCAAAAACTGGCCAGTGGATTTGAATAAAATCTGTCTTGTGGTTCATAAAAATATTTTTCTTAAAAACACACAGAGGCAAAAACATGTCTTGTCATTTAACTTTCACTAATTTAAAAGTCTGTATCTTCCTTAAATCATTATTTAATAATATGATTAATAACCTGTTAGAGTGTATAGGAAATAAAAATCCAATCATTTGGAATTGTTTGAACTACAAGTAAAACAAACACAGAGCGAACAGAGCTCAAATACACTGATTAAAACCCAGAAGTCCTGAAAGATAAAGACCACGGTGGAACTGGTTTTAGGTTGGGTGATCAAGCAATGTGGATTTAATGCAGGCAGTCACTCAGCGATGGTCCAGCTCAGCTGTGGTGCGTTGTATCAGCCCAGGCACCTCGATGTAGCACCGCGTGACTGGCTCTGCAGAACCTTGCAATTGCAGTTCACATACCGTAACTATTAAAAATAAAGCACAAAACACAAAAAAAGAATTAAAAAAAAGAAGGAAACACCACGACAAAAATAAAGGAACAGAAAAACAGTTTTAAACAAATGCGACACGCCTGAGTGGTGATTTTTATCTCAGCTTTGTGTTGAATCCAATGATAGCTTAGCACCTCCCTGCAGAAAGTCACATAACTCAAAAAACACCTTAAATAAATCATAAAAGCAACATACGACCAGCATACAAACACTAACAACAAATTTAAGAAAAATACAGTTTATAGTAAGAGTGAATCCTGCAAAGTGGTTAAATTATTTTATGGTAAATGGTAAATGGAGCTTACTTATGCCCCTTTTCCACTTGTTGGCGCGGGTTGGTTGTGACGACATATTTGCGTGCCAAACGCGCGTTGGACAGCATTTCCACCTCACAGATGCGCTGCGCCAAGATTCCGGACTCATCTCAGAGCAGGGCTGAGGCCGGCTGGACCCGAGCGGTGGGGAGGAGGCTGGACTGAGTTTGAGGAAGTGGCTGCCGCGAGGCAGCAAACACCAAAGGACTTTACAAGATTAACACGGTAAAAACAATTATTTGTATTTAAAATTATAGCAAAGATGTGTCTTAAGCTGAACTATTCCTTAATAAATTCACGTAGTGGTCAAAACGGCAGGATTTAAAAAAGTAGTTTCGCCACGTGCACGCGCGCGTGCGTGCACGTGCGCCAGCTTTATTTCTATCCACAGTATTCCTACGCCCCATGATGCTTTGCGCGAAATGTGCACACGACTTCCGGTTGACCGGAAACACCGTTTGTTTACATGCGAGTAATACAGTTGAAGACAGTCCAAACTTTGTTGTTTTAGTTCATTAAAAATGTGGGAACACCTAGCCTGGTTTAAACCAGACCCATGTCCTTCACTTCGCTTTGGACTAGGGTCTGGCATCTCTGCCATAGACAACAATTTCTCCTGGAGATTTTTGAATGGACCAATCAGAGAACAGGAGGCAGAGTTTTGTTAGTTTAGCCTGGCGAGGTCCAGGCTATCAGATAAATTGCTCAGAAACCACTCGGTGGATATTTTTTCTGCCACCAGTGTGTAATTATATGTCTTTAATTTACTGACTGTTGGCCTAGATGAAACATTTGAGATAAAATTCGATTTTTTATCATTTATTTTCGTAGCGCACCCGAGGCTGTTTGGAAAATATCAAACCGAAACTATTTAATATCCAGCAGATTTGACCATTTCGTGAATTGATTTAGGAACTGTTAAGCTCAGGAACACTTCTGATATAACGTCAGCTATGAAATATATTTTTTCTCAGCAGAGAAATAATAGTTTTTTACCTTGTTTTGATGAAAATTCGTTCGTGGCGGCAGCCATTTTGAATGACGACGTCAGTCGACATCGTTCAAAACTCCGCCTTCTGCTCTCTGATTGCTCAGGAACACTTCTGATATAACGTCAGCTATGAAATATATTTTTTCTCAGCAGAGAAATAATAGTTTTTTACCTTGTTTTATTGAAAATTCCTTCGTGGCGGCAGCCATTTTGAATGACGACGTCAGTCGACGTCGTTCAAAACTCCGCCTTCTGCTCTCTGATTGGTCCGGTCAAAAATCGGCCGGAGAAATCGTTGTCTATGGGAGGAATCCCAGACTGTGCAGTGAAGGGAAATGAGAATTGAGCGGAGCTGTGCAGGAAGGCGAGGGCCAGGCTAGGGAACACCACTCGTTTTGTTAAAAGTGGAGGGACAAATAAAAAGAAATTACAGATGTTACCTGATCGCGCAGACATAATTTAAAAATAACGCGTTTGCTCCGGCCTCTCGGCTAAGGTTTATTAGCAGCTATCTCGGCTAAAGATACCAGTCGCGTCTGAGATCTATCGTTTTAAGACAGTAAATCTTCCAAAACTCTCATTAATAAACCCTCCCCGAATAAAAAGATGTTACCTGATCGCGCAGACATAATTTAAAACTACATAAATAGCGAACGCGTTTGCTCCGGCCTCTCGGCTAAGGTTTATTAGCAGCTATCTCGGCTAAAGATACCGGTCGCGCCTGACATATATCATTTTAAGACAGTAAATCATCCAAAACTCTCATTAATAAACCCTCCCTGAATAAAAAGAAATTACAGATGTTACCTGATCGCGCAGACACAGCCATAGAGTAGGATGCAGGGACACTCTTTCTTTGTTTTGGGTCCGTGTTGAAAACACTGTTGTTTTAGCCAAAGATTTAGCTTGGTCCGGTTGTTGGTGCAGCCGCGAACAGCACAGCAGGTACCTGAACCCCGGTAGGACATTTCAGTAAACGTTCCGTTTAAACAAAAGCTGTGTTTGCTCCGATAAAATGAATGAAAATAACTTTCAAAAACACCCGCGATACATACTCCGCCTATGGAATAAAGGCACTTCCGGTGTCGGACAGGAAGTACAATGCACATTCGCTTCTACAGTGACACCCCCAAGAATACTGTGGATACAATGTAGCTAAATAAACGCTTTAAAAAATATATTTCATAGCTGACGTTATATCAAGAGGGTGCTTGAGCTGAACAGGTCCTTAATAATTTCACGTTGTGGTCAAATCAGCTGGATTTAACAAAGTAGGTCGACACGTGCACGTCACATGCATGCGCGGGTGCCGTCGATCGGCGTTCTTTCTTTTAAATGTAGCTAAATAAATGCTTAAAAAATATATTTCATAGCTGGCTTTATATCACGAGGGTTCCTCAGGTGAACAGTTCCTTAATAATGTCACGTTGTGGTCAAATCTGCTGGATTTAAATTGATTTGTTTTGACTACTTCCAAACCTGTCACATGTGCTACAAAAATAAATTATAAAAAAATCAAATTTTAATTCAAATAACTCCAACAGCTTACAGTGTGTACAAGAACCTCTTGTGATTACATTGTGTTAGTTTGAAAAATATCTGCTTTGTGGTTTCTGAGATATAAGATATGTGTTAAATACTAGTACAAAAAATATAAGCTAGGTCGACACACTTATGTCTATAAAAAATCGAATTTTAATTCAAATAACTCCAACTGCTTACAGTGTGTACATGAACATGTTGTGATTACACTGTGTTAGTTTGAAAAATATCTGCTTTGTGGTTTCTGAGATATTTGATATATGTATATATATCTTATATATATCTTATAAAATATATCTACATATAAAACTGTTTCTAGACTGAATTACCGGTAACCATGTTTTTTTTTTTTTTACAGTTAAGACGAAGAAGTCAACACCAGAATTTATCAACTTGTGTCTTCTGGAGGAAGCCCATGAGACAACAGGAAAAAAATCATTTAGGTGGATGCAGTATTTATTTTTGTGCTTTTTTCACTTCTTAGTTTTCATAATAAACATTTTATTTCTTAAGTGGTGTCATTGAACAATAATTTCCTAAACATATTTTACAATGTTAAGTGTGTACAGTATAGTGTTTGTTTAAAAACATACTGGAAGTTAAGAATATTTTCCATTTGCATTTGACCTTTAAAGAATCATAAGAAAAAGATTATTAGATTTGAACAGCCCTCCATCCATCCATCCATCCATCCATCCTTCCTGATGTCGTGTCATGGGTAGTGCAGCAGCTTTTGCCAGGATGCACAAATGTCAACATGAACCCATCCATCCATCCATCCATCCATCCTTCCTGAGGTCGTGTCATGGGTAGTGCAGCAGCTTTTGCCAGGATGCACAAACGTCAACATGAACCCATCCATCCATCCATCCATCCATCCTTCCTGATGTCGGGTCGTGGGTGCAGCAGCTTTTCCAAGGATGCACAGACGTCAACATCAACCCCGATGAAGCTGTTCTTGGATGCCCAAACGAGTTTCCTGATCAACAAACATTTAATTATTAATACTTTGTTTTTACGTTTAAAGAAACACGCTTTTAATGTTTAAGGGACAGTTTAAACCAAATTATCCATTTGCATTTGACTTTGAATTATCCCTGACAAAATATTACCGTTTAAATTTAATGAAATACTAACCTTTAATATTACAGGGCCAATTGAAACCTAATTAATTCCTAATCTGTACCTTACTGTAAAAATAGTTTAACTGATTACAGGGCAGTGCGATCGATGTGTTAAGCAATGTTAACAGGAACCTTGTGCATATATGAGAATAATCTTTATTATAAAGAAACAAAATGGAAAACACATGGGTTTAAAACAAGCTGAAAAGGCAATAAAGTAAGATTAGATCATTAAATAGCTCAAGGGACATTACCGCCACCAGGTGGTGAGACAAGGTCCTGCAGGGTGTTCTTCTTCTAACTAGGGATGGGGCAGATCCGATCCAGTATCGTATCGGTATCCGATACAAACAGAATGTAAGTATCGGGTATCGGAACCAACCTGCCGATATTTCCGATACTTTCTAGATGTCAGAGAGCACACATATTTCATCATACTCTGTGACTTCTGTCTTAACATTGTTACTTAGCGGTATATTAGTGTTCAATTATAGATTAAATCTGTATCTGTTGATAAAATTCAACAAGAATTACAACTCATATAGTGCCAGAATTAAAAATAAGACTAGAAAATGGGGAGTAGAATGTGATGATTTCCCATAATGCTTAGCAGTATTTTAGACTAGTGTTCCTTGCACCATGAGTCAGAAGGACGTCTGTGGAAGAGACCTGCCTCTTCTTGTATGCCATTTGTTTGTGAATTACTGTAGTGAGGCTCAGAGTGTCTTCTTTGGGTTTACCTCACACAAGTCCGAGTTTTGTGCAACATACGTGCTCTCCCTTCAAGAACTTAATTATTACAGCCTCCTATGCTTGAACACCGATATCGGATCGGAAAAGTATCGGTATCGGTCGATACTCAGTTGTTATGTATCAGTATCAGATCGGCAGAGAGAAATGTGGATCGGTGCATCCCTACTTCTAACGTTTAGTGGTGGCTAGTAAATAGCTTGAGGTAACACTACCGCCACCACGTGGTAGGACGAGAGAGATTCTACACCCCGCCCACAGAAGGGCTGCAGTAGTGAATGGAGACAAACCTACATGTGAGTCGATCCGAACTGAACCAGACCGGACCAGACTGATCCGCTCTGGGCCGAGCGAGTGGAAAAGGGGCATTATATAACGCTTTCCAGCCCCCTATGAGGGGCCCCAAAGACCAGAGCAGCATATTTTCTAGGTGTCCTCTCCCAACCAAGCTGGAATCAGAAGCCTTTAAAAAGTTTATCTTGCTTCAAAAGTTCTGGCCAATTATAAACTTATTTCCAGTCCCCATTCAACAACAACAACAACAACAAAATCTTCATAATAAAGTTGCAAATCAGTTGAGCATCTGGACAGAAATAATCAGTTTGAAGAGTTTCAATCAGTGTTTAGAGCTCACCATAGCAATGAATCTGCACTGGTGAAAGATATTCTCATGACCTCAGACAATGGACAGGTGTCTATCAGAATCTGAATCAGTCTGCGGGTGCTTTATTGTCATTGCACTGAAGCACAAGAAAATTTCATTTCATTACATCTAGTCTCAAAGAAACACAAACAACCAAACAACATCATGGGTAGACGGAGTGCCTGAGGCTGCAACCTCATGAGAATTGCTGCCTTTTTTATTAGATAAGGAAAAGGGAACATGAGGAAAGAGGAGGTTAAAAAAATCATATCTCATATATCTGTCCTGTTACGGACACAGTAATAGAGTTGAATAAAAAACCTCAGCACAAAAAAGGAACATACAGATGACATCAGACATGTGCACGTAGAGTGGGTGAGGGTCTATACTGGTCCTGTTAGACCTCAGTGCTGCATTTGATACAGTTGATCACAATATTTACTGCAGAGGCTTGAATATGATGTTGGAATTACAGGAACGGCTCTAAATTTGTTTAAATCAAATTTATCTGATAGATTCCAGTTTGTAACTGTAAATAATGAATCTTCATCATAGACCAAAGTTAGTCATGGAGTTCCTCAGGGTTCAGTGCTTGGAACATTTTTTTTTAATCTGCCGGCTTCTCCCTTTTTGTCAGGAGTTACCACAGCAAACTGAGTTGCACAAAGACTTGACTATTGTTTTTACGCCGGATGTCCTTGCAAAACGCAACCACAGAACATCGAACTACCACAGCCCTCTGTGTGGAGCAGAGAGCTGCTATCCAGGGCACCTGGGGGGAGCAGATGTTGGGGGTTAAGGGCCTTGCTCAAAGGCTCAGAATGGTGCAAATGAGGGTGGAGACAGGTGTGGGTGCTTCACTTTTCCCACCCACATTTTGACTTTGTCAATACCAGAAGTTCAATTCAATTCAGTTTATTTATATAGCACCAAATCACAACAAAGTTTTCTCAGGGCACTTTACAGAAGCATTCACATACATAGAAAAGCCAATTACCGGTAGTAAAGTTCTCTATCCAAGGAAGCAGCAGACAAATTGAATCTTGGCTTCATCACAGTCTCCCATCCTTGACAAGCACAGTGGCAACAGTGGAAAAGAAAAACTCCCTTTTAAAAGGAAGAATCCTCCAGCAGAACCAGGCTCAGGACAAGTGGCCATCTGCTTTGACCGGCTGGTTGAGAGGACAGAAAGGAGAGACAAAACACAGAATGGTTGGTCCAGATGTAGGTCCAGGTGTACCTGAAAGACAAAAAAAACACAAGTTAAGGATATAAGAAAATAATTATAAATACAAAAAAGGTTGAGCAGAGTAAGTAAAGACAGTAGCAGAGTGAAAAAGTGTGGTCAGTTTGTCCTCCAGCAGTCTAATGCCCCTTTTACACCGCTCAGCTTGGGTCGGCTCAGATCGGCTCAGATCGGCTCAGTTCGGGTCGGGTCACATCTATGTTCTGTTTCCACAGCTTTTTTGTACCCCTTCTGTGGGCGGGGTCCAGAATCCTACTCGTCTTACCACATGGTGGCAGTAGTGTTCCCTCAAGCAATTTACTAGTAGCCACCACTAGAAGAAGAACACGATAAAGGCTTTGACAGAATGTTGTGAAAGAGATGTCATGCTATACTGCGTACCTCATGAGGTGTAATCTTTAAACCCAATTCATAATCCTACCTTGTTGCCTTCTTTAAACCCATGTATTTTCCAATTTACTATTTTTACAATAAAGATGTATTAAAAACTTTTTTTATTATGCATAAGGTGCTTGATAAAGTTGCAAAACCATATTTGTCTGAGCTGCTTCAACCTTCCTGCCCTCCTCAATCTCAGATCAGCTGAGCAGTTGCTGCTGACAGTCCTCGAAACTAGGATGAAGCTCAGAGGTGACAAGAGCGTTTGGCGTTGTTGCTCCCAGGTTGTGGAACTGTTCAGTGTCATCGAGGCCTTCTCTCTTCCTGTTTTTAAATCTTTTTTAAAAACACACATTTATTCCTTGGCTTTTAACACGTGATCTTATCTTTTATGGCATGTTAACACACCTGCAGTAAGACTGGTATATGTATTTATTTATTTTTGTATGCTTTTTATAGTTTTTAATTAACTTGTCTTTTATGTTATTGTACAGCACTTTGGTTGACCCTGTGGTTTTTAAAATGTGCTTTATAAATAAAGTTGATTGATTTAAAACATCATACTGTGATCTTTGAAACTGCCAGTGTCTCCCTGGCAAAGCATGCCACTGGGCGCAGATGATGGATGTGTAGGGATATAGCACCCTCATGTCCGTATGGGATGTGGGCCTCTCCACATCTCTCTGAAACTCTCAGTGTTACACCTTCTTGAAGCCCTCAAGGAGACGAGTGGACACTTTTAATTTTTACAATTATTATGAATTAATGGACACTAATTAATCAGATTGAACTTTCTCTTTAATGTGTGTTAATTCAGAATTGATCTACAGTATATTTTGTCATTTTAATGATGATCTGTTACTTTCATGAGCTTTGACCTTCTGCTGGTTTTATTTCTGCAAGAACAAGCAGGTTCTGAATCTGGGACGTAAAGGCTGTGCAGCTTCCTTCTCTGTTTTGTCTATGAAGTTAGCCATAATATTCTCTGTGCGCACAGGCCGGTCCATCTGGCTGTTTATGTAAACAGTTTTCCTGTTGTCCGTCAAGAGACAGTTCTGCCTATGAGATGAAAACCCATCTCTTATTTTGTTAAATTCAACCAATAGTTATTAAGGAGGTGGGGGAGACCCCGCCTCCCATATAAAGGTCATTTCCTGCATTTTTGTTTTAGTGTTTTGGAGAGAACTAACTCGCAACTGGTCTCTCTCCTCTGGGAAAGCTGGAGACGTTCCGGTCAGTGTGTCAACTCGACCCACGTTTCAGCTGGAGTTACAGTAAAGCTTACTGTAACCCACTCACTCATTTCTGAAAGAATTTGTTTTCTGAAGTTTTACTTTGAAAGTTCAGCCAGTGCGATTGGGGCCTGTTCCTGCCGGTGAAAGCGTGCTCCCGGTTCGTCTGATCCAGCCATACACGCACGAAGTCGACTGGACCTGAGCGGGTCCACACAGCCCGTTAGTGTCCACAAACTTCTCAGTCCTCACCTCCTCTAGACGTCTCGTCACCAGGTAAAGAGGCTTGTTTGTATGCTGCACGTGTCGGAAGTACAGCTGGACCTGTTTGGGGAAGGCTGCCACCCTGGTTGTTTCAAAATAATCAACTCCAGTTAACTTAGCTTTCATCTTCTTCCTCCTATTTCTTATTTTTCATAAGCTTTTAATCTGTCAAGTAATGTGCCAACAGTTTAAGTTCCCAATGTCTGTTTGTTTTAATTTGAATTCTTTTAACGTAGTTATTAAATCAGAGCTAATATCGATACAAATGTTTAATGTAATTTTTGTGATAGTTTCAATAAAAGGTCTATTTTCTGGTAGACCAACATAAGTTGAAGTCTCTCGTGAAATTACATTTCTGGCTAATCACATCACAGATGTATTGATTTATTCTGAAAAAGTTGAGACCCCGTGAATTGGTGGCATGTTTGTGCAGATAAAAGTCTGCTCAGACCTGCACATCTAAAACTATAGGTAAGTCAGTAAACTGACCAGTAAGTCCTATATCTCTACAATAATGGTGGCCCAGTAAGTGTTTAAATACCTTACCCCACATTATTCGTTACATATGGATGGATGGATGAATGGTCTGTGAACACCTTGAGGAGCTGAAGGGGTGGATGTTGATGCCTGTGTCTCCCTGGTAAAGTTGCTGCTGGGCGCAGATGATGGATGGATGATGGATGGGTAGATGGATGGTCTGTGAACTTTAACTTTAAACTGTCCAAAGGACTTTGGCCACTTTTGACTGTTTTTGTCTGACTTCATCCTAGAACCAAATAATTAATAACGTAATAACAGTTGAGCAGATTCTAATAATCTTTATGTTATGATTCTTTAAATGTCAAATGCAAATGGAAAGTTCTCTTAACTTCCAGTATGGATTTAAACACTATAATGTACACACTTCACATTGTAAAATAAGTTTAGGAAATTGAATGTTCCAGGACACCACTTAAGAAAATATAACGTTTAATAGGAAAAGTTTGAAGTGACAAACAGAAGTAACGAATTTCCATCTGGTGTCTCACGGCTTCCTCCAGAAGACGATGCAGGTTGTTGAATTCTGGTGATTTTCTTCTGTTGATTGTAAAAGAAAAATGTGGTTAATTTAGTCCAGAAACTGTTTTTTTTTTTGTTTTTGTTTTTTTTACTAGCAGAATGTAATCACAGGATGTTCATGTACTGGCTAACCTGTTGGAGTTATTTGAATTAATATTCAATGTTTTATAGACATAAATGTGTCAAGCTAGCTTCAATTGGGCAGCACAGTGGCACAACTGGTAGAGCTGCTGCCTCTCAGCGAGAAGGTTGCCGGTTCAAATCCCGGTCCGGGGCCTTTCTGGATGGAGTTTGCATGTTCTCCCCGTGCATGCGTGGGTTTCCTCCGGGTACTCCGGTTTCCTCCCACAGACCAAAAAACATGCTTGTTAGGCTGATTGGTGACTCTAAATTGACCCTAGGTGTGAGTGTGAGAGTGGATGGTTGTTTGGTGTGAGTGAGACAGGTCCCTCTTGTAAATGAGTCCCCGTGACTCAACGAGGCTAGCCTGTATAAATAAAGGTTGAATGAAAAAATTATTTTCGCCATAGTACTTTGTAACACTTATCATGAAGTACCTAAAAAACCACACCACTTATATTATCCAAACTAACACAGTGTAATCACAAGATGTACATGTACTGACTGTAACCCGTTGGAGTTATTTGAATTAATATTCAATGTTTTATAGACATAAATGTGTCAAGCTAGCTTAAATTATTTTTACCATAGTATTTTGTAACACTTATCATGAAGTACCTAAAAAAACACACCACTTATATTATCCAAACTAACATAGTGTAATCACAAGATGTTCATGTACTGACTGTAAACCCGTTGGAGTTATTTGAATTAATATTCAATGTTTTATAGACATAAATGTGTCAAGCTAGCTTCAGTTATTTTCGCAATAGTACTTTGTAACACTTATCATGAAGTACCTAAAAAAACATACCACTTATATTATCCAAACTAACACAGTGTAATCACAAGATGTTCATGTACTGACTGTAACTCGTTGGAGTTATTTGAATTAATATTCAAATTTTTATAATTTATTTTCGTAGTGCACGCACATGTTTGGAAGAAGTCAAAGCGAACCTACTTTAAATGCAGCAGATTTGACCACTACGTGACATTATCAAAAGTCAAAGTCAAAGTCAACTTTATTGTCAGAACTGCAATATGTACAGGACATACACAGGACCGAAATTGCGTTTCTCTCAGTCCCTCGGTGCAACAGTAACCATCTAAACACTAAACACTAAAACATTTAATAAACATAAGCATAAAATAGTAAAAAAGTGTAACACTGTCCTGAGTTTTTTCATAATAGTATAAAAGTATGAAAATTTACACCAACACTGAAACACCAAACACCCCTAAAACACCAAACACCCAATGAACATAAGCATAAAATGAAATAATAAAAGTGTAATACTGTCCTGAGTTTTTGCATAGTAGTATAAAAAGTATAAAACGTATATCTATAAAATAAACTGAAGTTTCTAGCGTTGACATTTGCAAAGAGTGGCACAGCAGCATATAAGTTAATGTACACAGTATATGTATGAGGTAGTTGATGTTGGTATAGAGGCAAAGTGGCATATGAAGTAAGGCACATAAGGCACATTTGGCATCCTTAGATAAGGCTAGTCAGAGAATGCTGTATATGTATCTGCAGTAGTGTAGATAAAAGTAGTGTAAATGTAAACAGTAGTAATAAATGTAAAGCAGTAGTAATAAATGTAAACAGTATTAATAAATGTAAACAGTGAATGTAAACAGTAGTATGACTATAGGCAGTAATGTAATACAAACATTAGTGCAAATATGAGAAGTAGTGCAAACTGAATGAGCACATGACCGAGAGTTTAGTGAATAACCCGTTTGATGACACAGAGTCCAGTGTTAAAATCTTTGTGTTGAGTGATAATGTGTGAGAAAGTTTTTTGTGTTAAGGCAGTTCAAATGGGAGGGGAGGCAGAGCAGGCAGAGTGTTTAGCATTCTGACTGCCTGATGAACAGAGCTGTCTCTCAGTCTGCTGGTTCGAGCCTGGAGACTCCTCAGTCTCCTCCCTGATGGCAGCAGTCTAAAGCGGCTGTGTAGTGGGTGTGTGGGATCACCTGCCATGCAGTGGGCTTTCCGAGTGAGGCGTTTGCTGTGTAAGTCCTGCAGTGAGGGCAAGGAGGTGCCGTTATTAAAGAGTGGTTGAGCTCAGGAGCCCTCGTACTATAAAGTCCGCTATGAAATATATTTTTATATCTGTTCATTGAGCTACATTTTAAGCTGCCCGCGCGCGTTGCTCGTGGCGATCGTACTTTTTAAAATCCTGCAGTTTTGAGCAGTACGTGATTTTATTAAGGACACGTTCACTTCATACCATACCATACCATACCATTTTACAGGTGACCCCCGACCTACGACCCCATCGACCTGCGAACCACGGGACCTACGAACATATCATATTTAATAAAAATATGAAATTACTGTATTAAAAAAAAAAAAAAAAATTGTGTTTAAATGTTCTTAATTTCATGTGTACATCACTTTGTTGCAGCTATGGTTGTTTTAAAGGCTTTATAAATAATAATTATGATAAAAAAGATCATTTCTGATCATTTTTGAGCAATCTTGGGCAACAGGAAGTAGGTCTTCAGTTTACACGGTCACAAATTAATGTAGAACACCGGACGGCGTTTTAGGTTCAGTCACTGGGGTCTCCGGTCACAAATTCATGTAGAACACCGGACGCCATTTTAGGCTAGCTGCCGGGAGCCGGCCCGAAGACTGGTGACCAGGATGGCTTCATATGGATTAATTACGAGCTGGAAACGTCTCTGTGAACTTTGTGGATGTCTAAGGCAGCAGCGGATTTATCGCAGATCGTGCCAGGCCGCCGCGGGAACACCTCCGGCCAGGCTCTGGCCTGGCTAGCTCCAGAAGCTAACACCGGACGCCATCTTAGGTCATAGTTACGGCTGCAGGCAGCCAGGTTTGGAAGACTGGTGACCAGGATGGCTTCATATTGGATTAATTACGAGCTGGAAACGTCTCTGTGAACTTTGTGGATGTCCCAGGCAGCTGCAGATTTATCGCCGATGGTGCCAGGCCGCCGCGAGAACACCTCCGGCCTGGCTAGCTCCAGAAGCTAACAAGGGAGCTAACACGGGACGCAGCAGCGGCTTTGACCACCTCCAAGTAAGAAATTATATTTTTATTTAATTTATATTTTTATTACTGTACTGTATTAATTAATTACACTGTGTTAGGTGTGTTAGGATAGGCGAAGTACGTACTGTACAGTACTTGGTACCACAAAAAAACAAAAAATACAGGACATCCCCGAGTGACGAGGGTACGGAAGGTCTGACCTGCGAACAGATCGACCTGCGAACCGTTCTTAGGTCCCAAACTCGTTCGTAAATCGGGGGTTACCTGTATTTATAAAGCACTTTAAACAGGAACAAGTCCACACAAAGTGCTGGACAAACAAACACGCAACAGGCAACACAGACAATGAAGTACAACACGAAAAACATAAAAACATTGCAGATCATAAATAAAACGATCCAATACAAATCAGCTGGCATTGAAAGCAATGGAGTAGTAGTGAGTTTTTAACCGGGATTTGAAAACCGAGAGGGAGGGGGCCTGTTTGATGAGCAGCGGTAACTCGTTCCAGAGTCTTGGGCCTGCTACAGAGAAAGCCCTGTCACCCCTGCGCTTAAGGCGAGTTTCTGGAACTATTAAGAGTACCTGATCCTCTGACCTCAAAGCACGTGGAGGGACATATGGGTGTATCAGATCCGAGAGATAGGCGGGGGCGAGACTGTTCAGCGATTTGTAGACATACATGAGAATTTGGAATTCAGGACCCATCTTTGCTATAATTTTAAAAACAAATAATTGTTTTTACCGTGTTATTCATGTAAAGTCCTTCCGTGTTCGCTTCCCTCGCTTCTGTGAAAACAGCTCGAGTCCACACAGAATTCTCCTTCCGGCGCGGGTGAGTCCGGGTTGTCACCCCTCTGAAACCACACCAAAAATCTGGCGTGGCGCAGCTCGGAATATCCGGTGGAGAAGGCGTAAAGTGGGTGTCTGCGGCGCACATATGATGTAATATCCGACCCGTGCCGACCGGTGGAAAAGGGGCATAAGCCTATAGCAGCATAACTAAGGGACAGCTCAGGAAACCCAAGCCAACCTTAACTATGATGATGATTAGCCATTTAGTTGAAGTCGACATTCGGCCACTTTATGGATCTGTCCTGTCCACGCGTTCCTGTCCTCGACAATTACTTTGAGTTCTGCGATCGTCTTGCTGGTGGCTGATGTGATTGTATCAAGCCAGCGTGTTCTTTGCCGTCCTCTTCTTCTCGTCCCGCTCACTTTGCCCAGCATCATCAAAGTCTCTAGTGAATTTGCGCGCATAACGTGGCCGAAAAAGGACAGTTGCTGTTTGACAATTTAACTATAGGATTCATCAAAAATGAAAGTCTTGAGCCTAATTTTAAAACTGGACAATGTGTCAGCCTCAAGGACAGAGATTGGACGTTGGTTCCACAAGAGAGGAGCCTGATAACTGAAAGATCTTCCTCCCATTCTGTTTTTGTAAATTCTAGGAACCACAAGTAAACCTGCAGGCTGAGAGCAATGTGCTCTGTTGGGAAAATATGGAACATTAAGTCAGAGTCAGAGAGTCAGAGAGTCTTTATTGTCATTTGCACCGCATGTGGTACATGTGATGAAAACAAGATTATGTACACGGGGTCCCAGTTACATCCAACAACAAATGAAAGAGAAAAACAGTAATAACATCTAGAATTAACTAAGAAAAACATCAACTAGTAATACACTAAGCCCTAATGTAGTGGAAAAACATCATTATAAACAGCAGCACGAAGAATCTGTAATATAAGATGGAGCTAGGTTGTTGAGAGCTTCGTAGGTTAGAAGTAGGATTTTGAAATATTTTCTGGATTTGACATGGAGCCAGTGGAGAGAAGTTAAAACTGCAGAGATATTATCTCTCCCACTAACTCCAGTTAAGACTCTGGCAGCAGCATTTTGGATCAACTGAAGATGTTTTAAAGAAGCATTTGGACACCCAGATGATAAACCATTGTAATAGTCCAGTCTAGACGTGAAAAATGCATGAACCAGTTCTTCAGCATCATTTTTAGATGTTTTTAATTTTAGTGATATTACACAGGTGGAAGAAGGCGGTTCTAGTAAAAAATTTAATGTGGGGGTTAAAAGACATGTCCTGATCAAAAATAACACCAAGATTTTTAACATTAGAACCGGAGTCCAGATTAATGTCATCTAAGGAGGGTGAAAGACTGAAAAATTAATTCCTAAGTTGCTCAGGTCCAAAAACCAAAACTTCAGTCTTGTCTGTGTTCAAAAGGAGAAAATTAAGGTTCGTTCATGTTTTTATGTCTTTAAGACTTGCTTGTAGTCTAAGTAACTGATTGGATTCATTGGGTTTAATGGACAAATATAACAGTGTGTCATCAGCATAACAATGCAAATGCATCCCATGCTGTTTAATAACTTTACCTAATGGAAGCATATATAAAGTTAAGAGTATTGGCCCAAGCACTGAACCCTGAAAACTCCATGACTAACGTTGGTGTACGAAGAAGAGTTTTTATTTACATTTACAAACTGGAATCTATCAGATAGATATGATTTGAACCATTTTAGAGCAGGTTATGTAATCCCAATATCATATTCAAGCCTCTGTAGTAAAATATTGTGATCAACTCAAAAAGGCGTTCAATACAAGATCAACTGGACTTTATTTGTTGCAGAAAACGTTTTGACTCCTATCCAGGAGGCTTTTTCAATTCAATACACTGAAAACAAACTGTGAGAGTTTGGAGTTATAACAGAACCACGCACCATCATATGTAAATTGACTCTCAGACAGAGGCTGGTCCACCCTAAGGACAGAACCCTGACACACAAACAGAGTGGTGTAGTGTACGCAGTCCAGTGCAGCGAGGTCTGCTCAGACCGTTACATTGGAGAAACTAAGCAGCCCATCCACAAAAGAATGTCCCAACACAGGAGAGCAACCTCCTCTGGACAAAACTCAGCTGTTCACCTCCACCTCACGGACAAGGGACACTCATTTGAGGACCAGAATGTGCAAATTTTGGACCGAGAGCACAGATGGTTTGAGAGGGGTGTGAAGGAAGCTGTTTATGTTAAGAGAGAAAAACCTTCTCTTAACAGAGGAGGAGGTCTGAGATTTCAACTTTCCAAGACTTATAACTCAGTTTTGGAATTGATTCCGAAACGTTTTACACCGGATGGGAGCAGAGGTGTCTTGTCTGTAAATTAGACTAACAAACTTCTTTGAGAAGCCTCTGTTGTTGGTTGGGAGGTGTTTTTTGTCAATTTACATACAGTGTTGTGTCTTCTGTCAGAGACCTCAAGGGAACCCCCTACTGTTAAGGTGTGATCTGTCAATTTACATGTATGTGTTACCTCAGCTTGCAATTTACATATGATGGTGCGTGGTTCTGTTATAACTCCAAACTCTCACAGTTTGTTTCAGTGAATTGAATTGAAAAAGCCTCCTGGATAGGAGTCGAAACGTTTTCTGCAACAAATAAAGTCCAGTTGATCTTGTATTGAACGCCTTTTTGATTTTATCATGTCCTGGACGACTGAGAATCTTCACCAGCATATTGTGATCAACTGTATCAAATGCAGCACTGAGATCCAACAGGACCAGTATACAGTAGACACAAGTCCATTGTCTGAGGCCATGAGAATATCATTAGTGACTTTTACTAGTGCTGTTTCTGTGCCATGGTGATCTAAACCCTGACTGAAACTTTTCAGATTATTTCTTTGTAGATGTTCACGCAACTGACCTGCAACTATTTTCTCTAGAATTTTTTAGATGAAGGTTAGGCTAGATATAGGTCTATAATTGGCCAGAATTTCTGAATCAAGGTCAGACTTCTTAAGTAAAGGTTTAATTACAGCAAGCTTAAAGCACTGTGGTACGTAACCATTCATTAAAGACAAATTAAATAGATCCAAAATGTAATGGAACACCCTGGTCTCTGAACTGTCGGTGAAAACACCTGAATTCACCTTTTCACTGGAGCTCTCAAGTGAATCTCCTTTTCTCTGAAAACCTACAGTGAAGGACAAAATCACTGTTTTATTCCAGTTTAGTTTGAATCAAGAGACACAAATCAGAAGAGACTTCCTTTAATTTATGTTAATTCAGAATTAATCAACAGAATAACTCTTGTCATTGTATGATCATGGTTTATGCTGTTAAGGTGTTGATCACTTCTTCATATGATGAATCAAACTGTAAGCCTTGTTCAGAAAACTTTGGCTAAGTTGAAGAACAAGTCAGAATAATCTGTTAGTATTTGTTTGCAATGTTTAGGGACAGAGTGATCAAGTCGTAGACATAAGTTGTTGTCCTGTCTCCTTTCATTCTAAAAACAATTCCCTCTGTTTTGCTAAACAGATTATCTGTCTCCTCGACACTTCTTAAACTCGCTGACCTGCAAAGTCACTCCCGTTCTCTGGGAAACAACCAATGAGCGGAATGGATTTGACGGGGTTAAGCCCTCTACAAAAACGCTAACTTCCTGCTCTCCAGGAGTCTGGTGAGGAAGTTGAGATGTGAACTTTCTCTTTGAAGCTGATAACGTCCGACCATGAGCCAAAAGGTCCGCGTTTCTCAGCAAGGTTTAACAGCAAGCTCACTGTGGAAGTCGACTTTGAGCTTCTAAGCTCAATGAGTGTTCTCATCCAAGAACACTTTTATTCTAAAAAACCAACCAGGATGTGCCGCTTTGCTGCCATTCAAAGCGGACGCAGAAGACGCTGAAAGGTAACCTCTAAGGCTGGTCTGCCTCTCTCACTCGGACATCAAGGAAGTTCCATTCTTGACTGACCGTCTGGCAAGGTAAAGAGTCGTCAATGTTACCAGCGTACCTGCTGTTTAGCCGAAGAGTCGAATGGAAAGTGGCATCCTGGTTGAATTTCATTCCTTCCCTAAGTCATTACGACTTCCCTCCATCTTTCCTTCCATCCTCCTCTTAAACTTATTTTCTTTAAGCCAGTAACTAAACTTTAAGTTAATGTGCCTGCAGAATAAGTAATATAAGACCCTTAACTTGTTCTGTTGTCTCTAAATTTGAATATGTCCACAGTTAGTTATAGGAAATTCAGATCGATCCAACCATGTACAAATGTGATGTAATTGAATGATTTGTTAATTAAATGATTCAGTTCTGCTGTTTCAACATAAATTAATGTTTCATTTGTCTTTTACATCTCATCACTGAGTCACATATTTATGAATGATCTGAAAAAGTGAGAACCCGTGAATTATTGATGTATTTTTGTGTCAGTCTAAACCTGCCCAATTGCTCCCCGGCACGCTTTCTATAGCTGCCCACTGCCCCACCTGGTGGTGATTGGGTTAAATGCAGAGTCAAATTTCGTCTTGTATGGAAACATACACAGATGACAAAAATGTGACATTATTATTATTATTATTATTATTATTATTTACATCTAAAATATAGGTAAGATCAGTAAACTGGCAAAGTGCCTATATTATTACAAAAATCTGGACATCAATTAGGGGAAATACCTCTTTAAACAGTCTGGTTGGGATGGGATCTAGCAGACATGTGGATGGTTTGGATGAGGTTTTTATTTTTGACAATTCAGAGAGCTCAACAGGACAAAAACAGTCCAAACATAAATCAGGCTCTAGTAAAAAAATTAAAGTTGTCTCATTTGACAGTGGACTATGGATAGTAGAAGGAAGGATGGTTTGAATTTTCTCTCTAATTGAAATAATTTTATTTATAAAGAATCTCATGAAGTCATCACTACTTATAGTGGTAGGGATACATGGTTCATCAGAAATGGGACTTTTAATTAGTCTAGCAATAGTACTAAACAGAAACCTAGGGTTATTTTATTCTCATCTATTAAAGATAAATAATATAAAGTTCTAGCTTTACGGTGAGCTTTCTTATATGTTAGCAGACTATCTTTCCAAGTTAAATAAAATTATTCAAAATTAGTAGAGCGCCATTTTCTCTCCTGGTTTCTAGATGCCTGCTTTAAAGTATGTAACTCGGAATTGAACCAAGGAGCCAGTTTCTTCTGATTGATTACTTTCTTTTTCAGAGGAGCAATTTTATCAAGTGAAGTTTGCATTGAAGTTGTAAGATGATCAACTAGATGATGTCACTGTTCACTGATGCATTACTCTACAAGACAGAGGAAAACATTGATGGAAGAGATTGTTTAAATTTGGTTACAGCGTTTTCTGATAAGTACCTGCTAAGATGAATTTTAATAATAATAATAATTAATTTAATTTATAACGCACTTTTCATAAAAAAAACTCAAAGTGCTATAAAGTGCAACAAAATCAAAAATAAAACAAGTGATAATACAAGTAAAATCAATAATAATAGCAACTAAGATCAAAGATAAAATCATGAGGAGGCAGAGTAAGCTCGTTTAAAACGAAAGGTCTTCAAGCCGTTTTTAAAGTCATCCAGTGACTGTGGAGCTCTCAGGTAGTCCGGGAGGGAGTCCATACTCTCAGTGACTGTGTGGTCATTTAATGTAAACTCAAAGGTTATTAAAAAATGGTCAGACAGAATAGGATTTTGAGGAACTATTACTAAATCCTTAATCTCTATGCCATAGATCAGAACTAAGTC